>JAUYWG010000055.1:610901-622923 GCA_034779775.1 Enteromius afrohamiltoni
TATATATATATATATACATATAAACAAAAAATATATATATAGAGAGAAAAATAATGTTTAAAAATTCCTTCCACTCTGAACTTTTGTGCTGTGTAATATGCTATAATTTTTGCAAAAAAAAAGAAATTAAATTGGAATTCCTTAAAAAAAACCTTCCCAGAGAAACCGCTTTCTCATCCGTGTCAGACAGTAAATGACGGCCTGAGGACACTGGTGCTTTAGATACGGCGTGATCCTCTGTGAGTTGCGTAATGGTGCAGCTCCAGCTCCATGTGAGATTAAAACACGGAGAGTCCAGCGGCTCCGAGCGAACACTGAACTTCTGGTGGAGTACGACAGCTGTCTGTGAGCCGCGTCACCAACAAATCCCTCTCTCTCCGCTGTCTTCCCTAAGCTGTTTATCAGGATGCTTGTGTTCTTCTGAGAGCAGGTCTTGAACTCATGACTGCTTAAAAATGGATGTTCATAACTCATCACTGAGGATAATCCAGTCTCGTAACCGTACCTCGTGTTATTAGTCTTCAGGTAATTAGCAGATGAGCCAGGCTGTTTGGGCTACAAGCTGATAACACATGCATCGTCGGTTTGTGGACATAAACAAAAGTCATTGTGGAGTTTGAATAATTGGAAAAGTATCTAGACGTCAAGTCTTACTCAAGCTTGTTTTAGAAAGCTAATAGTTTTATTAAAACATCTTTTGTGAAAAAGAACGAAGCGCAATTTACTTACAAAAGTGTATACTTCAATGTAAACTGAATGCACTTTTCTTTAGACACTTACATGCATGTTTATCTACGTTTAAAGGAATATGTACAATTTGAAATCAATGTCATTAGTTAAACTTAAGAATGCTTTTTTGACCCTCTTAAGCAGAACTTCACTTCATCTTTGATTCAGTTTGTCAGTTCAGTGTTATGTGCTCAGAAAGTCATGAATGTGTCTCTCTTTAATGCATTTGTTTGTTTTCATTTTTTAATACACTTTTAAGATTTGAAGTCCCCATAACAGTGCATTCTAATAACATTAACCACTTTTTGTTGCACAAAGATTACTCCAAAATAATGCAATTGTTTCAAAAAGCAACAAAAAAATGATATATATCTTTTTTAGTTTCGTGTTCGTGTTTTATTTTATTATACGTGGTCTTTGTATTTGAATTGATTGCAAAACTACGTTTTAAGATGAATTAGAACGGCAGAGTTGAGCATCAGTGTCCTGACAGATTCTCTTGATGTAACTGCTGTAAGTCTATGCTCCATCAGTAAAATAAAGCTTTCCAAAAGAAGGAATTAATGTAGAGCGCAGTACGAGTGTGGTGATGCTCGACTGATGATCATGTTCTGGCTTCTCTTTCAGAGGTACATGTGGTTTCCGTTCCCCACAGAGGTCAAGCCGCCGGATGACCTCCAGGACCTGGGCGTTCGTTTCCTGCAGCCGTTCGTGAACCTGCTGTCTAAGAGCACCTACTGGTGGATGAACACCTTCATCACCTCTGCACACAAGCGGCCCATCGACCTGAAGACCATCGGCAAGCTGCCCATCTCCATGAGAGCTCTGACCAACTTCCAGCGACTGCGCAAGGCCTTCGATACACAAGCGGTGAGAAGACCTGCATTTATTTGGATGATATATACAAACACATGCATGGATATACTTAATAAATATGATGTAAATAGATATGTTCAAAATGCGTACTGTGTGTGTGTGTGTTTATATGTACATAATACACATACACTGTTATTCTGAATACAATTAATTGCATACAGTATCTTTACTGTCACATTTGATTCCATTTAATGTGTCTTTGCTGAGCATTTCTTAAACTTTTGAACAGTATATATATATATATATATATATGTATACACTACTTTTCAATTGGATTCAGGTCTGAGGAACGGACGGGCCAGTCCATAGCATCAATGCCTTCATATTGCAGGAACTGCTGACACACTCCAGCCACATGAGGTCTAGCATTGTCCTGCATTAGGAGGAACCCAAGGCCAACCGCACCGGCGTATGATCTCACAAGGTGTCTGAGGATCTCATCTCGGTACCTAATGGCAGTCAGGCTACCTCTGGCGAGCACATGGAGGGCTATGCGGCCCTCTCCACACCATTACTGACCCACTGCCAAACCGGTCATGCTGGAGGATGTTGCACAGTGGCGATTGTTAGTGGAATTACTCCCTGGGCGAGACCCCCTCTTAGTAACACTTTACTGAAGAATAAGCAGTGAAAATAGACAACATCCCTCGGGCCAGTGATATGTAATCTGGATTCTAGGAAGAGCTCATGTAAACAGATATTACATAAATGTAAACGGTTGGATCCTTTTCTCTGCCAAATTCAGAGATCTGCAAAGTTTTCAAGCATCTGTGTGTGTTTTTGGCTGATCCGTGCTGTTAAACTTGTATAACCAGACTGCTTATGTCCTTGATGCAGCTTTTATCCCCTTTGTCCCGAAAAATAGAAGGGACTTCAAAAACACTTCAGATTAAAACGCTTATGTAAGATACGGTAGAAAATCTGTTAGGGGGTGGATTTTACATAATCAGTACACCAGTTGCTGAATTGGCTGTTCAGAGATGATTGAAATGAAATATGTTGTCTGTGTGGTGCAGGAGAACGCTCCAGGCTCTCTGAAGGGTTCGAGGTGGATCTGGCTCGCTCTTCGCCAGGCGTTCGGCCGGCCGCTGGTGCTCAGCATCACCTTCCGCTTCATCGCTGACCTGCTGGGCTTCGCCGGGCCTCTCTGCATCTCGGGGATCGTTCATCACATCAGCAGTGACAATCACAGCGCTCTGCCTCCGGTAGCACCTCAAACAATTCAGTTCTGCTGCCGGGACGGTTACTCTGGATGACCTTCATATCATAATATATATTGCGTCCAAATCATTTTTGTTCTTTTTCATCCATTTGTTGCATTAGTTAACATGAACTAGCAATGAGACTAGCAGTGAGAATTTAGTAGTTTTAGGTGAAGGAGCAGGTCATCCAGCAATTAAAATTAGCTGGAAATGTCCAGACCATCCAAGATCAGGATGAGTGTGTTTCTTCATCAGATCAGGTGTCTTAGCAATAGAAGTGAATGGGTGCCGTCAGAATGAGAGTCTGTTAAACCATCAGAATAATCCACAGCAGTCCATCAGCTAACGTCTGGAGAAGACAGAAGATCAAACTAATCCAGCATTTTCATCCTCCAGTGAAAAAGTCCATCTGCTGTTGTCTCTCACATCAAAACCCAGTCACATAGTTGGTTATTATAGATTATCGCCGAAATATTTTAATGCTGGATCTTTTGTCCTCTCCAGATGTTACTGATGGACTGGAGTGCTGTGGATTATTGTGATCAGACTCTCGTTCTGACGGCACCCATTCACTTCCATTACATGGACACATTTCTGTAGTGTTACCGATTTGTTGAACTAAAATTGCAGAAAGATTATATAAAATCCTTGCTATGAAAAATAAGATTTGACTAAAGTGTCTGAACAAACATGACACGTTTAAAGATCTATTCACATTTGAACAGCGTTTATATCTGCAGAAGTCTGTATCACTGCATCAATTTAAATTCTACTCAGATGTAATATATTCATGTTCCTGAACACTGAGTGCAGACACTTGAGGGAATTGCTTTGGGTTTCTGTTCATTAATGGAGTCAGGTTGTGTGACGCTGCATAATATGTGTCACTTTATAGGCAGGAACAACCAAAATGATTTATATGCCTATTATTATGAAACGCGTACATATTATTGACTTAAAAAAAATAGGTTGCTTTTATTAAGACTAAATATATGTACTTTAAAAATATGTGATCCTCTGTTTTTACAAACACAAGAGGGATGATATAATATTTCATGCCATGATCGATTAGAAAAGACTTATAGATGTGATGTATGGATTTGAGACGTACTGCATCACAGCAACATTTGATGTTATTAGATGATGGCATGCTCTGAGCTTTAATAAATACGGACTATTTGCATCCAAAACTAAGCTTATTCCTTCAGTAGATTTAACAGTCTGCTCCGGTGCATGTTTGTGAACACTTTTTTTCTCCAGCTGAATAATTATAAATAAAATTATAATAGAAATTATAAATAAGTTAATTAAGTTTGATGAAATGTACTGTATGGAAGTCTGTTTCTGCCACAGGAATACTACTACTACTACTACTACTAATAATAATAATAATAAAAACTTTTTCTCTTTTTATATTGATTAACTTTTTCCTAATTTAATAAAGCCATAATTGAGAGATAATAACTGTTAGAAAACCACTTAGAAAACAGAAAACTATTGTAAGGTAAAAACGATCAATTACCATTTTGGCAGAAAAGAAATATGTCAGAAATTAGACATAGACTAAAAAACCTGAAATGTGAGAATGAAACATTTGCGATAAAAAGTCACAAATAAATTTGATAGCTTTACGAACTTGATAAAGGCATCATAGGGTTATGGCATCTATTTAATCATTTCCACTGGCCGTGTTTCACTGCTGGACTGTGTTTGTAGGTGAAGCTGCTGGGAGTGCACTTCATCTCGTCAGAGGCGTTCCTGGCGAACGCGTATGTTCTGGCCGTGCTGCTGTTTCTGGCTCTGCTGCTGCAGAGAACCTTCCTTCAGGCCTCGTATTACGTGGCCATCGAGACCGGCATCAAGCTCAGAGCAGCCATTCAGGTGTGGTTCATCCTGCTTCTCCTCAGGGTTCTAATGAAGCTGGAGCTGACCGCTTCGTTAGATACTTGTCTGCTAACCTGGAAACATGTGTTTGTGTTATTTGCTCCTTACAGACTAAGATTTACCATAAGATCATGCGTCTGTGCACGACTAACATGTCTATGGGTGACATGACCACGGCTCAGATCTGCAGTCTAGTGGCCCGAGACACAAACCATCTCATGTGGTTCTTCTTCCTCTGTCCCAATCTGTGGGCCATGCCGGTTCAGGTTAAGATCAGCCATCGCTTTACATCAATTATACCACAGGGTCCCGAGTTCAAACTCAAGCCAAACACCTGAGATTTTTAACAAATATTTCAATAATTTAAAGTATTTTTTTAACAACTAAAAGTAAAAAAAAAATGAATTTTTTTTGTAAATATTTTATTTTGCCAGTATATCAACTATTTTGTAATATATGGTGATTTTAACACCAATTTGACTGAGATCATTATTATTATTATTATAACTATAATAATGTTTCTGCTTGAAACAAAGTAAATATTAACTCAAAAATATTAATGTAATAAAATATAATAAACTTTTTTTAAGTTTCAGTTCATTTATAATTCTCAATTTGCCTTGATATACTAAAATAACTAAAACAAAAGTACAAAAATTATTAAAGTATATTTACAATAAAAACCCAGAGCTAAAATATCAAAAATATACATTCATAATATTATATAATTATTGTAAAATAACACTGATTGTTAGTTTTAACTCTGATATGTAAAAAGTGTAAATCACAAATTAAAAAATATATAATAATAGTTGATTTTCAAACATTTAAAGAGCTGAACACTGGTGTATTTGTAGATGATGGGTACTCTGTGTGGTGTGGTGTTGTTCTGTAGATAGTGATGGGCGTCCTGCTGCTGTATTATCTGCTGGGGGTCAGCGCTCTGATCGGTGCCATGGTCATCGTGGTTCTGGCTCCTCTGCAGTATTTTGTGGCCACTCGACTCTCACGGGCACAGAAGAGCACACTGGTGAGCAGTTTACTGAGACTGAGATATATATATATATATACTAAATAGATTAAATAGAATAGAAAAAAACCCTGCATGTTCCTGTTTCTGACTCTGCTTATAATTAGATGTATATGCTGTTAAATACCTTGATTGCATTATGATATGAGCGCCTGGAGCACAGCAGCAGTCATCAGCAGCACAGGTGTAGCTATAGCCAACAATACATATATACAATAATACATTTTTATGACAAAAAAAACATTATTTTTTTACGCAAAATTGCGTAAAGATCATGTTCCGTGAAGATATTTAGTAAATGTCCTACTGTAAATATAGCAAAGCTTGATTTTTGATAGTAATATGCATTGCAAGCTTCATTTAGACTAGATTTTCTCAATGTTTGGACTTTTTTGCTCCCTCAGATTCCAGATTTTCTAATAGTTGTGTCTCGACCAAATATTGTGGTATCCTAACAAACCAGACATGGACCTGGAGAATGAGACTGGTTTGGTGTTCATCAGTCTGACGGTGTACTCGTGATGTTGTGTTTCCAGGAGCACACCAGCGAGAGACTGAAGAAAACCAACGAGCTGCTGCGAGGAATCAAGCTGCTGAAGCTGTACGCCTGGGAGCACATCTTCAGATCCAGCGTGGAGGAGACCCGCAGACACGAGCTGAAGAACCTGCGCACGTTTGCTCTCTACACGTCCCTCTCCAGTGAGTCTCCACACACACACTTTAGTCGAATCACAGTCGTCAGCGCCAATACAACTTCTGAGTAAATATACTACGAAATATATAAAACAAAACAAATAAAAGAATAAATAAAGCTTCACAGTACATCTTTTTTCAATGTTATAATGAAATAATCCCATACATGAAAGTCTAAACGTAAATGCATTTCAGTTTGATTGCACTTGTGTCTTTGTCCTCAGTCTTCATGAATGCGGCCATCCCGATCGCCGCGGTCCTCACGGTGAGTGTCTCTCTCTCAGGGCTCTGGTCAGTGTGTCAGTGTGAGAGCTCTGTGTGTGTTTCTGGCAGATCTTCGCGGTTCATGTTCATGTGCACAGCTCTACAGACTTCGATCTGTCTCCTGCCGTGGCGTTCGGCTCGCTGTCTCTCTTCCACATTCTGGTGACGCCTCTGTTTCTGCTCTCCAGCGTCCTGCACTCCACCGTCAAAGCCCTCGTCAGGTGACCCACGTCTGACATGCACGCAACTAGCGCTGGATGAGATGGAAAATAAATAATCATCTCACTCCTTCAGAACATTTGACCGATTCTCTCTAAAATATTTGACATCGTGCCACACATTTGGCCTGAAGAAGCCTGACTTTGTGAATCTCTTCTCAGTGTGCAGAAGCTGAGTGAGTTTCTAGGCAGTACTGAGATCGAGATGGATCAGGATCCTGTGGGTCAAACCACAGCAACAGAAAACAACAACGGCAACATCAAGTCTGTGGTGAGTTCGGCTTCGTGTCCTTTTCTCACACAGAAAACGAAAGGAAAGATTGAGGAAGACTGAGCAGTGCTCTATAAGCATTGTTTCAAAATCATCTGCATTCGACACTAGGGCTGCGAGATTAATTAACATACAAACAAAATCGCTTTGATTATTTTGAATTAATAAAAAGAAAGAAGAAGTACATCATTTTTATTTTATTTTGTTTTATTTTTGGCCAAAGCTTATAACCTTACAAATAAGCAGAGCAGGCCTGGAATTGTATTTAAAAAGGCATTTTGAATTGCTATTTTTATCCAGTTTATATATATATATATATATTTATAAACTGGAATATAAATTTAATTCATTAAATATTTTTTTAAATAATAATTAATTATTTTTTTTTTTATTTTTTTTTTTTTTAATTCAGCCATTTTTATATTTCTATTATAAAATAATAATCTTAATTATTATTATAGATTTTGCATTGCACGAATGCAGACTTTCGGTTCTCTGCTCTCAGTATGCGTTACAGCTCCAGGCCAAACTTGTGAATCGTAAGAACAAAGCCAAGCAGGACGTGAACAGGAACTTTGAGCAGCAGGACCAGGAGCTGCTGGCGTCAGCCAATCAGGACGAGAACGTCTGCATCAAGGTCCGATTCATATGATGCATGCTTCACTGAATACTGAGTATATTGAATGTCTAGAACACTGAAAGGTTCTCTTGATGCTGATTTTTTGATATTACTTAGTGTAGTTTTTCTGTGTGTTGTCTCCTAGATTGTGAACGGCTACTTCTCATGGACGCAGGGATGCCCGACTCTCACAAATATCGACATCAAGGTTCCTTTCGGTGAGGTTTTGTCTCACAGCTACGGTGACCGGGAAGGGACGTCTTCGGTTCACTTAGTTTTGTCGTGGCCAAGACTTATTAACCCGTGTGAACGTGATATTATGTCGTTAAAAAAATGAAAAATATGTTGTTCCCTCAACATAAGAAGTCGTGGCCACAAGTTTATTGTATAAACTAATTATTGGCTAATAATAATAATGATGTTGTTGTTGATGATGCTGATAATTATTACTAAGACGAAGCGTTAATGGACATTTAATATTAATGTAATATTTATTTATGATAAACTTAATATAAATGCTGTTAAGTATCAGAGATGGATTCTGTATTATTTTATTTTGAATTAATATTAATTATTATATAAATGATTGTAAAAATATTTCACACTTTTTATGCTTCGTTAAAAGCACTATATAAATTAATTAATTTATTGTTTTATTAGGCCTATATCAATTATTATATTGGACGCAATGTAAGCTAAACACCCTTTATATTAAGTTTATCATAAATAAATATTACATTAATATTAAATAGTCATTAAATATCTGTCTTCGTAATAATCCTATCAAATTTATAGCCTATTATTTTTATCTTTTTACATAACGTTCTGACTTTAATATTCTAATGATTCTAATATAATATTCAACAATATATAATACAAATATATGTAACACAATGTAGCCTTATAAAGCTTTGATTATGGTGACCGGGATTTAAAATGCAGTTTAAAGGTTTGAATTAAATATATTTCATTTTATTTCTGTGTTCTTATACACCTATACTCTGGAAATAAATATATGAAATAAATATAAAAATATAGCCCTAACAAGTTAATATAATAGAAGATCATACAAATAGTAAATTAAATGTTTAATGTAATAAAAATTAATGGTTGCTATGGTCACACAGGTTTGTTTATGCAATAAACTTGTGGCCACGACTTCTTATGTTGAGAACCATAACCATAGCATCTCGAGGTCACGACATAAGGATGTTGTTACCTCTAAAAAACGATCTCGTGGCCACGACATAATATCACGTTCCCATTAAGTTAATAACAAGTGAACCGAAGACCCTCCCGATCACCGTGCACAGCAGCTGTAGTGATGTACTATGCACTATGTTTACGGTGTATTTCTTCTGACCGCACGTGATCTGTTAGGTCAGCTGACCATGATCGTAGGCCAGGTGGGATGTGGGAAATCCTCTCTTTTGCTGGCAGCTCTGGGAGAGATGCAGAAGATTTCTGGAAACATCACATGGAACAAGTAAAAATCCATATAATGCCGTAATGTCATTTGAAGTTGGCTGTGCTTTAGGAAGTCATCAAGTCAAAGGGCGTTAGTACAACATAATTAGTACAACAAACTCAAATCCACTTAATAATTGAACATTTAATTTTTGTATTTTTAAATACTAGACTGGATTGTAATCAGATCTCATATTAATACTGTTTTATTTTCTCCCAGTTTACCCAAGAGTGATTCTGAAGAAAGTGTGAGGTCTGTACTGCACCCACACACACACGCAATAATTTCTGTATTTAATCACCGCAATCATTTATCTTTTTTCTCTTACAGAGCTCAGTATATGAGTGGAAGACAGTCGCTAAAGTAAGTAAATGATTATTTCAGTGCACCCTGTCCTGATCCTTTGTTTTATACTTTATCAGCTGCACAGTATCCTCACTGCTTGTGTTTTCAGGAAGAGAGGTTCAGTGGCGTACGCTTCCCAGAGGCCGTGGCTCTTAAACGCTACAGTGGAGGAGAACATCTTGTTTGACATGGCCCCCAACGAGAAGAGGTAAAGCGGCCCCGTGATCCCCCGAGCTGTCTCTTGCTCTGATTCCTGTGTGTTTGGTCGTGTGAGAGATGCGTGCGGACGACTCTGCACAAACACAATTATCCTGCTGCTGTCCAGAGGCCACGGCAAAGTGCTTTTATCTGCCTTACAAAGAACAGACCGGGAAAAAAACATGGCCTCTCAATGGGATTCCCAGTGCTGTCAGGCTTTAATGTTATGTAAGAGTAACTGTGCCACAGACTCTCCTTCAGTGTCTCGCAGGAGCTGCTGTTTATAGCTGGCCGTCACATTTCGTCAATGGGGCTCACACTCTCGTCTGAGAGCCCTAAACTAAATCAGCCAAGGAATATTGCTGTGTGAGATTTTTAAATCTGGAAGCGGACGCAACACACATTCAGACAGCGTGACCTGCGGATTACGGTGGGGACAAGCCCACTGAGTGAATTCGAGGTTAAACGATTGGTAACCCGGGGGAGCCCAAGCTGGATCTCAGGCCCCTGCATCTACACCATTTGCCTCCTGGAGCCTCCTCCTCCCTGACTGCCCTCGATGGTGAGGTGGCCAGGGGATATGCAGTGATCCATCTCTGACTAAAACTGCACAGGTATCTTAGAGGGGTTGGACCAAAGGTTGTCTCCCTCCACCCTAAAAGTGTATGTTGTTTTTTCATTGCTACACATCACAGTTCTTTAGGCTGTGAGTCTTTGGGGAAGCATGACCTGAAGACTGATTTCTAACCCCGTACCCTCTTGGGATCTCCTGCTGCGGCTAACAACATTAGCCACTTTTGAGCCATTGCGGTCCGTAGAACTGAGAGCTCTGTCAATAAAGACTCTTAATGCTCTTAACTTCGCTGGCTTCCTTATAGAGGGTAGGGGACCTGCATGCATTTCGGTCAGCAAATGAAATGAATTCAAGCCAGGAGACACTCATATTATCCCGAGCACGAGATCCTGGTCCAAGGTTGCCTTTCAGGGAGCTGGTGATGAACCTGTAAGCGCTGCCATCAGAAGAGGCAGACTCAGCCGTAGTGTCCCCTGTCGCACTAGTTTTAGGACCTAGGGTTGAGGTGGCCTATTATCATACTTTTTTATTTTGGCTGCATCGTGTGTCAGGTTTGGCAGGCTGATCTGGCTGTTGTTCCTGCTCTCTCCTCAGGTATAAGGAGGTGATTGAGGTTTGTCAGCTGCAGCCAGATATCGACACACTGCCGCAGGGAGACCAGACAGTGATCGGGGAGAGGGTACGTCACGTGAGTTAGCATTGTTTTTACCGCACAGACTGAGCAGAGTGCATGTTCTGCGTGTCCTTGAGCGTGTCCATCGATCATCGCTGTGTCTCTGTGCTGCAGGGCATCATTCTGTCCGGCGGCCAGCGGCAGCGCATCAGCGTGGCTCGAGCTCTTTATCAGCAGACTAATGTGGTTTTCCTGGTGAGTTCAGGCCTGTGTTGAGCTTCATTATCCACACGTTCATCGGCAGTGGTAGTACACTAGCACCTTCTTTTGTGCTTTCAGGACGACCCGTTTTCAGCTCTGGACATTCACCTCAGTGATCACCTCATGCATGAAGGAATCCTCAAGTTCCTCCGGCAGGAGAAGAGGACCGTGGTGTTGGTCACTCACAAACTGCAGTATTTACCTCATGCAGACTGGGTACAAGCTTTTAACACTTTGAACACTTGCAAGTCATCCTACGTGGGTCAAACTTGTCATACATTTACATTAATGCCATTTAAACATAATCTACGGTGTTCATATTTTCATAATGTGTGTTGGCTAGGGTTCAAACTCTTGACAATTATTTGCCAGTCTTTTAAAATGTGCTTTCCTCGTATGTGTCCTGTAGATTATAGCCATGCGGGATGGGACGGTGCAGACACAAGGGACCTTAAAGGACATCCAGTGTGACGAAACTGAACTGTTTGAACAATGGAGGACCCTGATGAACAGACAGGACAAAGTAAAAAAAAAAAAAAAAAAAAAAGCTTATATGATGTAATATTATTTTAAAGTAAAAATTTTTTATAAATGTTGAACAGGATTTATTTATTTATTAAATACATTTTTATAGACGTCCTTTTAAAATAAGTAAATCACTAAATAACTAAATGTAATGTAACAGCATCAAAATTTCACAGTACGGTATTTACTGAATCATTTACATAAAAAAACAAAACTAATGAAGAGACTCAAAAAAAGTGTCAGAAGTGTTTA
>JAUYWG010000055.1:623108-638975 GCA_034779775.1 Enteromius afrohamiltoni
TAACTATTCTCAGAAGACCTATCGTTTTATCGAGTCATGTGACCACGGTATTATCGGAAAAATTTGATACTGCGGTACAACGTTTTTACAATACCATTACATCTGTAATATTAATTGATAAGTTAATACAAATATTTCTTTTTTTTCTTCAAAAATAAATTAAATATTTTTTCTATTTCTAAACATATTTATATACATAATTTGTTAGGACTATATTTGACTAATGGCAACATTTTCACAGGAGAACACCACAGAACTGAAGAGAAAGAGTTTCAGGCGGGCCATGTACTCTAGAGATACCCTGGCCACCGAGGATGAGGATGAAGGTAAAACCTCTCCTTTATCCAAACAGGAAATGCAGTGTCAATGCTTGCATATAGAAATTTTAGCCATACAAGGAGATGCTCTATAACACCTGACAGGTGTCTCCAGTGCTGCAGTGTGACTGTGTTCTTGTCTTCATATCTTTGATGGCTCCCCGTGTGTGGACTTCATCCAGCTGCTAATCTCACTGTTAGTGAAGTCAAAGGTCTGGACTCAACGGCATGAAACCTCTATTGAATAGCATGCAGCCTGAGGATGTTAGAAACACAGTAAAGCCATTATAACGTTAGTCTTATGTAACACAACCACAACAAAACACACAGAAAGCATTGACTACGCTCTTGGGATCTAGAGTTAATACATTAGGTATCCGTGTGTCAGTAATGCAAAGTGTCTCATATCCACGGAGACCCAAGGATACGCTGCTATCACATTAGTCTTAACTATTTAACTTTGAGAATGTAGAGCCATCCTGCATGATTTTCCTGCTCATGATAATGCGCTGAGTCTTGAAATGCATGAAGTGAAGAAACTGATGCACCTTCTCCTCCTTTCTCTACCTGACGCCACACGAGTGCATGGAAATGAATAAACCACTGCAGTTATTCAGTATTTTACTGCTTATTCAAGCTGCCATGAAATTAACTTTATTTAACAAGAACATGTAACACCGTTAAATCTTTTACATTGTTGCAATAAATAAAGAAATAAATAAAGTCAACGTTTATATTCAGAAACCTTAATCTTGGCATTGATGATGAAGCAGCCAGTTACTACCTGAATTGAAGCTTTGCTCAGATTTGCTGAGTTAACTTTTAGTGCATTTTTAGTTTAGTAATATTTACTGTTAATCTTCAGCAAGTGAAACTAATATTAATGTAGGAATTATCTGAAATAAAATAAGTTTAGGTTTGTTTATCTTTCATTTAAATTCAATAATAGAAAAAATCAAGCTATTAAAAGATTTTACAGTTTGAATTTACAAATGTGTTATTTATTTATTTAATTATTTTATATATTACAATAGAACACAGTTATTTAAAATATATATATGAACAATATTTGATATATTTTAGATATAAAAAATACAGCCTTTGTGAGCAGAAGAGACTTTATTTAAAAACTCTTGCCATCACCAAAGCTTTAAATGGTAGTGTATGTATATAGCAGAGAAAGACTGGATGGTGTTTGGTTGTGTTGGCAGACAGCTCCACCAGCACCGATGAGGACAGCCTCAGGGCGGAGCTGCGTCACAGGACCACTATTCCCTGGAGCTCGTTCGCGACGTACCTGCGCTCGGCCGGTCTGCTGCTGCTGCCTCTGCTCGTCCTCTCACAGCTCTCCAAACACTCACTGATGGTAGCCATTGACTTCTGGCTCGCGCACTGGACGTCCCGCGTCATCGCTGCGCAGATCGAGAGCGCCGAGAGAAACTGCAGCGGGACCAAGGTCAGAACACAGGGAATGCAGCTCACACACACCTGGAGAAGAGCTGCAGTTCTTAGCTTAAGTGCTGTTGTGTGTATCCATAGATACTGTGTCACAAAAAACACACACTCATTCACTCCCTCACACATATGGTGCATTGTGGGGACTTTCCATAGACTTCTGTTACTTTTATACTGATCCCTGTTTGCTTTTTAACACTTTCAGAGAAACCTAATTTACTATTTTTAATATTTTGTCCCCTCATGGGGATCACTTGCCAGCCACACAGTGTTAAAAATTTCAGATTTACTATCCTTTTGGGGCCATTTGGTCTCAACTATGTAACATAAACAAGAGTACACACACACACAGACAGGAGTGCGCTGGTTTAATCTCGAGGGTTTGATCTCAGCTGTTGGAGTCTCAGACTCAGTCCCAGCAGACCGTCTGTCCATTACAAGCACAAGTGTTTAGTCTCAGCTGAATGACTGCTGTTTTTCTTTGGTGAAGGAGTCTTCATGTTTTCAGAGAATCCGTTTCATAACAGGGCAATTACCAGGAAACAATGCCAATGTCATTTTTATTTCAGAGAAATGCAGTACAGTTCACAACTTTGGGGGCTGTAAGATTTTCTGCTTGTTAGGGCTTACCCTAACCCAAATGCTCACACAAAGAAAGAAGGCGGAGCTATTATTCTTGCTGTAGTGTTGCTGCAGGCGCCATGTTCTGGAGACGCTGTGTGTCAAACTACTTTGTTTGTGCTTCCAAAAGAGGACACGACTAGAAATCAGTGTTAAGTTGTGTTTCCAACACTGTTCCCGAACAGTTGAACACAAACATTGGAGTGTGTTCAGCACATTCACAGAGAAGTGAATGGTGGTTCTTGTTGTTTGTTGTTTACGAGGTGCAAATACCTAGTTCGTAATGAGATTTATTGTTTTGGTGTCGTAGCGCCGGGACGCAGCATCACATTATGGTAAGAGGCGGAACATTTCCATCAGACGCTTGAGGTATTCGGCCAATCACAGTGCAGTGGATAGCTGGCCAATCAGAGCACACCTCGCTTTTTTAGAACGATGAGCTTTGTACAAATCGACCCGTTTCAGGAGGCGGGGCTTAGAGGAGAAACATCTGCATTATACCTAATACACTATATAAAGTTTTTTTGGCAACATCATATGACCTCTTTAAAAAGCGTGTAGCTCCAGACTCCTGAACAGTGCTGTGTATCATCATTAGTGCTGTGTTGTGTTTCTCTCTCAGGACTGTGAGTTCAGTCACTCGGCGTACCTGCAGGTTTTCTGTGGTCTGTGTGCTCTGGGAATCATCCTGTGTCTCATCACGTCTCTGGCCGTGGAGTGGACGGGTTTGTGTGTTTCTCGGGAGCTTCACTGCAGCCTCCTGCGCACCATCGTCCTCGCGCCCATGAGGTCTGCTCCAAAACACACACACACATACTGTCAGGTTAATAAATATTCCACACAATTCTAACATTTTTTTGTTAGAATTGGATTTGAAATGAAACAAACATGTGCTTTAACTGCAGACCGCAGCTTTAATTTAAGGGTATGCACATCCAAATCAGGTGAACGGTGTAGGAATTACAACAGTGTGCATATGTGCAAACGCATCAGAGTGATAGCAAAAACATTAGGCCCGGCCAAAACAACTGTTTGGAACATTCTTAAAAAGAAGGCGCACCGGTGAGCTCAACAACACCAAAAGATCTGGAAGACCACGGAAAACAACTGTGGTGGATGACCGAAGAATTCTTCTCACAACCGATGGCTAGATCAAGAACACTCTCCAGGAGGTAGGTGTACAGTATGTGTGTCAACAATCAAGTGAAAGACTTCCCCAGAGTGAATACAGAGATTTCACCACAAGATCTAAACAGTAAGGCCAGATTAGAGTTCGCCAAACAACATCTAAAAAAGCCTTCACAGTTCTGGAACAACATCCTATGGACATATGAGACCAAGATCAACTTGTACCAGAGTGATGGGAAGAGAAGAGTATGGAGAAGGAAAGGAACTGCTCTTGATCCTAAGCATACCACCTCATTAGGGAAGTATGGTGGTGGTAGCGTCATGGTGTGGGCATGTATGGCTGCTAATGGAACTGGTTCTCTTGCATTCGTTGATGATGTGACTGCTGACAAAAGCAGGATGAATTGTTTAGGGCAATATTATTTGCTCAAATTCAGCCAAATACTTGTTGGATGGCGCTTCACAGTGCAGATGAACAATGACCCAAAGCATCCTGCAAAAGCAACCAAAGAGTTTTTAAGGGAAAGAAGTGGAATGTTATGCAATGGCCAAGTCAATCACCTGACCTGAATCCGGTTGAACGTGCATTTCACTTGCTGAAGACAAAACCAAAGGGGAAATGCCCCAAGAACAAGCAGGAACTGAAGACAGTTGCAGTAGAGGCTTGGGAGAGCATCACCACGGATTAAACCCAGCGTCCAGACTTCAGGCTGTGATTGACTGCAAAGGATTTGCAACCAAATATTAAAAAAGTGAAGGTTTGATTTATGATTATTATTCTGTGCCATTACTTTTGGTCCCTTAACAAGTGGGAGGCACATATGTAAACTGTTGTAATTTCTACACCGTTCACCTTATTTGTTTCATTTCAAATCCATTGTGATGTATAGAGCCAAAAATGTTATAATTGTGTTGATGTCCCAATATTTATGAACCTGACTGTATATGTATATTTAAATACACATGCATGTATATTTTAAGACAAATAATTTAAGTTTATATAGAAAATACATTTATATTTAATATAAAGTTTTTTTGTTTACACATACTGATCCATCACCAGGTTATTTGAGACGACTCCGCTGGGGAACATCCTAAACCGATTCTCAGCAGACACCAACACAATCGATCAGGTACCTGAGCATAAAGACTATATTTCACACGAGACCTCATGCTTTGCGTTTACAGCCAGGATTGGTTTGGGCAGTGTTGGAATGGGATGGACGTGTGTGTGTGTGTGTGTGCAGCACATCCCGGTGACTCTGGAGTGTCTGAGCCGCTCAACTCTGTTGTGTGTGTCTGCGCTGGGTGTCATCTCTTACGTCACACCGCTCTTCCTCATCGCTCTGCTGCCGCTGGCCATCGCCTGCTACTTCATTCAGAAGTACTTCAGGGTGGCATCCAGGTTAGTCATGGAGGATATATAAAAAAATAATAATACAAAGATAATATATATAAATATATTTATATAAATTAAAAAGATGTCTCTGATAGATTAAGTTCAACCACTGATGTTTTTTTTGTTGTTTTAAGGTTTTAATATTTTGTATCATAGTTCTTCTTTTCCCAAAATATTAAAATTATCATTATTTACAATTACGCTGTTTATTTTCAGAATTAATGTTTTATATTAAATGTTATATTTCCTAATATCAATTAGTTTATATCTAACATTTAGACTTTTGATTTTCTTTTTTTTTTTGACATTTCAGTATTTTATTTCTTATCAATTTAGGGTATTTTGATTTATGTTTCCCACATTTAAAAAAATATGAAACATGTTTTAATTATACAACATTTATATTTAATGTTCTTAATGTAATTATTTCTCAAAATGTACAAATGCATATGTTCTAGTAATTGATTATTTCAGTGTTGCGCTTCTTCTTTTCATCTCATTATTTATCCTGCATTATGGCTGGTCTGTTTTCTCTCTGTCTGTGTGTAGAGATCTGCAGCAGCTGGAGGACAGCACTGAGATACCGCTCCTGTCCCATTACTCACAGACCTTAGAGGGCCTCACCACCATCAGAGCATTCAGGTAACACACACACACTAATGTCGAGTCAGTTATTGATCAGAGACTAACTGGATGTGTTTTGTCTCAGACACCAGCAGAGGTTTAAGAAGAAACTGCTGGAACACACAGATGCGAATAACATCTCCTCCCTCTTCCTGATGGCTGCCAATCGCTGGCTGGAGGTTCGCATGGTAATGCAAACCATTAACTTTATCACAGATTTCATTTAAATTGCATATACTGCCAAACCACAATTTATTCAGACACCAGATCTAATGTTTTATTTTATTTTATAAGTGGGTGCAGGGCACTATTGTTCATTTATGTAAGTGAGAATAACAAAATAAAGTAAACTGTGACAGATTATACCCCAACAATATTCATACAATGGACTACCAGTAAAACTGATACAGATTTGAGAACCAAACATTTAACAGCACAGTTGTCACAATTTTTTTTTTTTTTTTTTTTTTTTTATGAGATTAGACTCTGGAACTCTAACCCTAACCCTAACCCAGCATAGCAATAGAAATAAATTCCAAACTTCCTAAAAATGTAACCAAGTTGCAGTAAATTAATGATGAATGGAAGAGGCCCCAAGACTGAGCCTTGGGGAACACCATCAGCAAGATACGACTGATGAGAACTGAACTATTACAGTTGTACACACTGAGTGTGACCAGAGAGATATGATCTAAACCAAGACGCACAGGTGTCTGTAAATCCCATGCAGACATTGTTTATGAATGCTTGTTATTTTTGTATTGGCTGTGTGCAGGAGTACATCGGGGCGTTTGTGGTGCTGATCGCAGCCGTGGCATCTATAAGCAACGCTTTATACAGTCAGCTCTCAGCAGGACTGGTGGGTCTGGGACTCACTTACGCTCTCATGGTAAACAGATCTTCTGCTCATTACTGTCTTCTCTAGAGAGTGTTCCTCACTAACTGCCTCTGCTCTGCCTCTGTGAAGGTGTCCAACTATCTGAACTGGATCGTGCGTAATCTGGCAGACATGGAGGTGCAGCTGGGCTGTGTGAAGAGAGTCAGCGGTCTGATCCACACGCCGCCGGAGAACTACGACGGACTCATGAGTGAGGAAACAAGAGGGAACAGTCCTAAAAACTTAAGAATTACAAGAAATAATAACAATAATGAAAATAAAATAGTAATAATAAAATGTTCAATTATAAGATGTTTTCTGGTTAAAAGAAAAACATGTAATACATTTTTACTGATATACATGCTAGTTTATACTAATTCAGAGGAAAAACAAATGAAAACATAACCGCATATTTTGGAACATAAATAATATATGAATGATATTTGAAAATGCTATGTATATTCTTTACTCGCAGATTTCATATGTATAATCTTTACTATATAAAAAACATTTTAAGAGTTTTCATATATATGTGTGTGAATATGTTTAAATATAATATAATATAAATGAAATGATATAAACTAGTGTATTATTATTATTATTATTGTAATGTTGTTTTTATTGTTATTAAACTTTTTTCTTCTCATAATATATATATTATTTTTTTTTTTTAACATAAAAAACATTTATTTTAAAATGCTTTTTAAACAATGTCTATATTTTAAAGTTATCTAAAAATTTATTATAAATTATCTGAAGCAAAATAAATGATTGATATATATTCTGATATATACATATATAGTAATTCTTATTCATTAAGAAATAATAATAGATACACAATAATAATAATAATGTTTTAGACTATGATTGATAACAACAACAACAACAATAATACAACTGAGTTAATTTTCAAATAATAATTAAATTAAAATATTGATTATTGATAATAAAAATGGTTGTAACATTATAGGAAATATTATTAAACCAATTATTAATGTCAAATGTTTTTTGAATGCAAATTATATATTATGCTTCATTGAAGATGATAATAATATTAATAAAACTGAATGTTAATTTCACATAATAATCAAATTAAAATGTGGATTATAACAATAGTAGTAACATTTTATGAAATAATAATAATAATATTAAACCAAATATTAATTTCAAATGTCTTTTGAATGCACATTATATATTATCCATCACGGTGCATTAATGCAATATTTAGTAAATGATTATTGACAGTTCTTCAGTGTTCATCAAAAGATGTGATGTGATGTGATTGCAGCTCCCGCTCAGGTTCCCGCCGGATGGCCAAAGTATGGAGAGATCCAGATCAAGAACCTGAGTGTTCGCTACGACAGCAGCCTGAAGCCCGTCCTGAGACACGTGAACGCCCACATCCGCCCGGGACAGAAGGTCAGTCTGACCCTCCACACAAACACACTCACAATTACACTGGAAGATCACGCGTGAAGACTGAGTGTTTTCTGGCTAGGTGGGCATCTGTGGACGGACCGGAAGTGGCAAGTCCTCCTTCTCTCTGGCTCTCTTCAGAATGCTGGACACATTCGAGGGTAACGGAGGCTTCGTAACGATCAAATTCATGTTCTGACCTCTTCCCATCATCTTAGTGATGCCGTGGATGTGTTTTGTTCTCACACAGGGCAAATAGTCATCGATGGGATTGATATCGCCAAGCTTCCTCTGCAAACTCTACGATCAAAGTTTTCCATCATCCTGCAGGACCCCATTTTATTCAGTGGAACGATTCGGTGAGGCTTTATTCTGTATTTTCAATCAGGCTGCCTGCACAAAGACACAAATCATCCAGTGTTTCAGCATCAGCTTGTGTTTCTCAGCTTTAATCTGGATCCGGAGAGAAAGGCCACTGATCAGATGCTTTGGGAGGCTCTTGAGATTGCTCAGCTCATGCAAGTTGTTAAAGCTTTGCCTGGAGGACTAGGTGAGATCAATGGGTTCAGTCTTTCTTTAAAGTAAGTGCTGGATGAGCTGAACAAAAATAAGCAGTAAACGCGGTCAGACATTTGGAATAATTAAGAGTTGTTTTGTTCTGCTCACACAGGCTGATTATATTCCATAAAAAATACAGAAGTGAAAAAAAAGTCAAATTGTGAAATTTGTGACCCTCGACCAAAATAAAAGAGTCGCATGGATATCAAAGGCCAACAAATAGCATGTGTCAAATGTATGTGTAAAAGATATCTGCTGTTTTGCTGTGTGTTTGATTACAGAAATTCAGCTTTAGTGATTTATTTTCCCCCACAAAAAAAATAATAATTATTCTAATCACTGGATTGGTCATGTGATCGCTCGCAAATCTGTTCGTCTGATTGTTGATATGATCGCTGCACAGATGCGATGGTGACGGAGGGAGGAGAGAACTTCAGTCAGGGCCAGCGGCAGCTCTTCTGTCTCGCTCGAGCCTTCGTGAGGAAGAGCAGCATCCTCATCATGGACGAAGCCACAGCGTCAATCGACATGGCCACCGTGAGACTGAGCTCATTCAGAGGCTTGTTTCTCTGGTGCTGGTGAAGGTTGGTCACTTACTGTCTTTGTTCCTGTAGGAGAGTATTCTGCAGAAAGTCGTGATGACGGCGTTCGCAGATCGAACCGTGGTTACGATAGCAGTGAGTCCCTGCACCTCTCCAAACCATATACTACACACATCTACACTAAACTCTGGCCCTCGAAGAGTTCAGCTCCAATCTCCATCAAACTCACCTGCTAGTGACTTCCTGATGAGCTGGTTCAGGTGTGTTTGATTAGGCTTGTAGCTGTGCTTTTCTCAGCAATCACTACTCAAACCAACTCAAAATATCATATCTCATAACATTTCCCTCACCATGTTGAGTTCCTCATAGTTCGGACTCCTCGATGATGAGTTTATATTATAATTCAGAGTGGACTTTAATGCCAAATTCTGAGCATTAATAGAATTCTGACTTTCCACAATGATAATTTGATCATAATTCTAAGTATATATCTCATAATTGTTTTTCTTTAAAGCAGGGTTTATGTCGTATTTCCGCGTATATATCTCATAATTCAAATTCAGTTCCTCTCTCATAAGTGGCTTTTCTCACAATTCTGAGAACAAAAGTCTAAAGGTTTAAGTTATGATTGTTATTTTTTAATTCAGATTTAATTTACAGCTCTGAGCGATTACTTCCCAGAACTGTGAGATAAACAGTGAGAACGCTGAGCTGTGGCAGATTCAAGCTGTGATGTGTTTTGTGTCGGGACAGCATCGTGTTCACACCATCCTGGGCTCAGATGTGGTGATCGTGATGAAACACGGAGCTATCCTAGAATACGATGAACCGGACGTCCTGCTGGAGCAGAAGGACAGCGTGTTCTCAGCGTTTGTGCGAGCGGACAAATAAAGACGGACGGATGGAGGCAGAATCCTGCTCATGGCTGTATATGGCTTGTGTATTATTTGTACATTTTATATCCTGTAAACTAATAAAATGATGAATTCCACAATAGCCTGTTGGAGATCAGAGGTAGATTTTTGACATCCATGCCTCATACATCTATCATCATTCAGCATGATTCACTCGGAGCACTGATAATGTTTTTTAGAAAGAGCCCGACCGATACGATACAGATACTTAGTTGGTTTTAAAATCCGATATATCGGCCGATATTTTTATGTATTTATTAATTTTTTTATGTATTTAGTTATTTATGAGTTTTAACCAACATAATATGATAACGGATTTTAAAAACGGAACATAAAAATATATGAAAGTTCTGATGAATAAAATGTATGAAAATACAAACTTAAGATATGAAACGTTGTTTGTTGTTGTTTTTGTTCAAAGTGACCAGTTTTAAAAGACTTGGTAAGCTTCATAAATATAACTTTGAACAGGACTGGAGACAAATTCTGTTCAGTTCTGATAAATAACGATATAAATAGCTACCAGTATATGAGGTAGTGTACTGAATCAGTCAATCCTCAACAGCTCCAGTCCAGCAGAGGCAGGGTTTAGTACAAGAACAAGTATTTGTAGTCAAGTATTCACTAAAATATTATTGTCACAACGGAACATCAAAATATATGAAAGTTCTGATAAATAAAATGTATGAAAATGGTAACTTAAGATATGAAACTTTGAACAAAAACACAACAACAACCAAATCAAAGTCACCAGTAAGAGTGTTTCATCTGTTTTTATTTTATTTTTGAAATATTCATTTATCGGCCATTATAAATGCTGATACCGATAATTTGGAAAATGCCTAATATCGGCCTGCAGATAAATCGGTTGGGCTCTCGTTTACACAATAATTCATAATTCTCTTTAATAATAATTCCCTTACCAGTCCAACAAAGAAATATTTTCCCCATCATCAAATCTTTCCACTCATTTGCCACAGCTTTTGTGTATTTCCCATAGGATTTTAGAGGTGTAAAACATGACCTGAACCAACCATCTACGAGGAGAATCACAACATTACAGCAAGAGAACATCAAACAAAAACACAAGCTCCTTCCACATGAATTGCCTGTTTTCTGATTGGTGGCACATCATAGCTCACAGTCGTTCTGGCTATAAAGATTTATACATTATCATTCAAAATAACTTCCACTATGAAGGAAATGAACGGGATTTTTACTTCTGTAACCTGATTGGCTGGCATGTGTTGTGGGCGGGGTTACCATGACAGCTAAAACCACTTCAAATAATCATGGAATTGTGAAAAATAAAAAAGAAAGACACCACGTGTAACTGTTTGTGACTTTTAAATATTTTATTAGGTTATAATTTGCAGAGCTTAAAATATTAAATCGCTTTTAACTTAAAGTATTATTAAAATATACATAAAACAAAAGCCAGAACTGAGGAGCCCTGAAAAAACGTCAACTAAAAACCGAAACGAAAAGGAAAAAGAAAACCGAGAAATAAATTAAAAGGAAAAGTCTGATCTTCTCTCTGAACAGTGATGAAGGGAGAGAACTAAAACATCCGTCGCTCTTTTTCCTCGCGCTCTCAGTCGCTCCAAGATAATATTCTTTGCAATTGATACGTAGAGACTTAAGTGTACATTCTTTTCCATTCACAAATCGTCTTTTCGGGATGAGGCCAGACGTGACTACAAGCCGTTTCCAGAGCCTGGACAGCAGGCGTTCGGCTTCACCAGCAGACAACGTGAATGTCCTTGTCATTCTCCAGGGAGAACGCGTGAAACCCAGGCCCTGGAGCCAAAATGGCCGCCCGAATCAACTCGGATCTCCTCTACAGTGGTTAACATGCTAATATGCAACACAAGTCTGTCCCATATAAGTAGAGGGCCGGCGTTTTGGAGGATGGGATTGCTATATGATGAGTGAAGTGACACCGAGAGGCTTATGGGTGAGCAGGTAGCATTGACAGCTCTCTCAGTTCCTGAGTGCAAAAGCCTTGAACACACACACACACACACACACACACCCCTTTTACCCTATAAAAATGAAAAAGAAACCTTTATACCGTACACAAGGACCAGGCCGGCACCCTTACGAAACCAAGAGAGGGGAAACTGCTGCATCAAACAGAGGCAAAGACAAGGGAAGACGCCAAAGAAAGAAGGAAACCGAAGCGTGGTCGGGTTGTTCTTGGTTAAAGGGTTAGACGGCCGCGTCTGAGGTCATTCGGCGAGAGGCCTGGCTGAGCGCTCCTTACACTGGGTCCTAAAGAGAGCAATGTTCTGGGAGGGTGAAGAAGGTCTGTGAGTCCCAGCAGTCCTTCTGAACCCCAGCTTGGCAGGTCCGAGACGGAGCGGCGCCGGACTCATCTCTCCGTCACGTGGTTCTGTGGCTGAGGTGGCAGCGGAGTGCACAGGGCCTCCGTCAGATCGTCCATCATGGACGTCTCCTTGGGGTCCATCAGATTGAATTCCCTTATAAAAACCATGAAATGCGTGTAGAGTGTGTTTAGGTGTCCGTGCAGGTCCATGGCCACCGTCTCCTTGTAGTGGGACCAGTAGATGTGGGCCAGAACGTGGAAGAGATACCTGCAGATTTTCTTCACCAGCGAGTCGAAGGTGTTGGGGAACTCTTTACCTGCAGACGAGCAGACGGACATTTAGACCGCTGAATCTCATCAATGAAAGAAGATTCAATCATTTCACATTCTAACACCGCTGTTTTCTATGTGACGTTTATTAATATCTGAATTTTCAGCCTCATTAAGGATCCCATGATCCTTTAGAAATCAATCATTTTTCAGTGTTGGTTATTTATTTCATTTTTCATCCTAATACTCTTCCCTGTGTGTGCAAGTTGGGTGTTTATTTATTTTACATTCAATCCTGAAAAGTGACACCGTGTTTCCATTTTAAGCCGTGTGTCATGTTTGATTCAGTTCAAAATATTCCAGAAGTAACACCGACAGTCCGTGTTTCCTACAGTTATTTTAAAACCACAAAGACAAGACATGCACTCTTTGTCTTGAACAGAAAAGAAAAGAACAACAAAACAATAATAAAATACTTGAGGTAAGATGTTTGTGAGATTTTGACATTAGTTCATATCACCCAGCCCAAACATTTAGTATTGACTGTTAACAGAAATGAATAAATGTTAGTGAACTACTTAACCGATCAGTTAATATATTAACTAAGGCGCAGAATTAATGACTCAATGTTTGAACAACAGCTAATAATCCATCCTTTATTAGTTTTCTACAGAGACTTCAGATAAACACAGATGTCACATATATTATTATTGAACCATATTTAGATGTACACTGTGCATAAACATAGCAAATAAAAGTCCTGTGGTTAGCGCGTGCACCAGCAGGTGGCGGCAGACACTCACCGTATTTGGTGGGAAAGATGTCTTCATCGGTCACCAGCTTCTGGACGGAGCTCATGACGAAGTCCACGTACTGCGGCGCTGTGCATTTCGTCTTCTTCCCTTTTTCATCATACCAGAAGTATGTCCTGAGAGACACGGACATGATGTTAAAACCAATAAATCCTCCCGAAGCGCGGAAGCATCTGTGACCCGTGCTGCTCTTTCTCATTTTCACATTTCACATGATGATTGATGAAACTGACTGAGCTACACCTGCGTGAAGTCTTCTGAAGGTTCAGAATCAACAGCACATCCACTGCCTTTCTTAATCACAACTCGCATCTGGTTTTTATCTTTGATATTAAATATAAGAGCAGATGCACAAAAACAAGAACAATAAGTTTAAGAAAGAAACAAATCAGCATTACTTAGAGCATTTAATCTTCAAAAGAAATGAATCAATAAAATAATCATCACTTCTAAAGCAGGAATCATTTCAGTTATTGTTAGATTAGCATTACTGAGACAGAAGATCTAATATAATGTTGCACATCAGCGCATCTCGTCAGTAAAGCCGGTTCTTTGATTAGCGGTAAATCTCCGTCAGCTGTTTTCAAAAGGAACGGCAGCTTATGCACAGAGCCGTAGGTCACTGAGAAGCTGAAAGATTTAGCGCTAATCAAAGAACCGGCTTTACTGATGAGATGCGCATAACATATCACTCGATATACATCGCCCGGCCCTAATCTGGAGCACTGGATCACTAGACAAGGGCTTGTGAAAACCTCACACTCAACACTTCATTGGTCTGAGCACATGGCTACTCGTTACAGCAGCACGGCTCAGGGTTTAAGGGTTAAAAGGTGATGGGTTGTAATGTTTGTCATAGTGAAAATTTTCTGTGATGGTTTCTATCTGGGTTTTTCAGCAGCACTCAACCCTTCCTCTGACACTTTCGTCATTCTGCAGACGCTTTTAACAACTTTAGCAACTTACGAACGAGCAATCAAAATCATATACAAGAGCTATAAACAAGTCTGAAGCAGTAGACATAACAGGGTTTTTATTTATTTAAAAAAAAAAAAAAAAAAGATAATAGAGCGAGCCAGAGTCAGAGATGCTTTTTGTTAATGGCATAATAAACAAAAAAATATAACAAATAGACAGAATGCATAAAAATTATATAAGCAAATTAACTTAATTTATATTTATTATTTTTAAGAAAACAGTGAGTAAATATTAGTTGGTAAATAAATAGAGTGCAATATGTAAGGTAATGTAATATTAAAATACTTCATGCAATAAAATCGGAGGAAAAATTAGAAACTTGTTCTTGTTCTCGTGGAGCTGGAGTGCAGGTCATGACCTCGGCGGGGAGTCTGGTTTCTGCTCGGACTCAATAATGGATAAGAGAAGAAGACAGACTTACGTGTTGCAGGCGGTCATGGCCGGACACGTGTCTCCCGTGCAGAACTCTGAGATTGTGCTGTACTGCAGGTTGATGAGATTGAAGAAGGTCGTGGCTGGAGAAAGATGGAGAAGATAGCACACAGTAATCATTCAGTACACCAATATTATATTATATATATATATATATATATATAAATACACGCACACAGTATATACTGTGACAATTTTCAGATGTATTTATATCTATATTATATATAAAATCAGTACAATATTTTAATAATAAATGTGTGCCACACTAAAATAGGCACAAACAATGATCGAGTATTGCGTGTAATAACCATTTTTCTAAATATCGGCAACAATCTTTACACCGTTTTCATTTGTTATACATTTTTATGCATGGATGCATCAAAAAATGAATGCATATGGAAAATATAATTAACGTATTTTACTAATAATATGAACATTAGCTGTTATTGTGTGTGTGTAAATATATTTTTCAAGCATGAAATCAGCGTATTAGAATGATTTGTGACGGATCATGTGACACTGAAGACTGAACCGAAACTGTGATAATATATCAAATGTTCTTACTGTATTTTGATCAAATAAATGCAGCTTTGGTGAAATTTGTTAGATTTATCTCATAAATATATTGTGTGTAAACGAAACACTCCACTCAAGCACCGACGAGAGACCACAGCTTTCAGAGGGACAGCTGTAAACTGAGAAACGGCTTCGATTAACCATAAAAGGCAGTGATTTGGTGCCTGTGGAATTTGAAAGTGTATTGAAGTTTCCTAAATTGAGCCATCCTTCGTGTTTTCTTTCTGGATAAAACGGAGGGAAAAGCAAACAATGGCATGATTCGTGGCTCTGGAATGTTCCTGTTATCATACGGTGATATAACAACGAGGTGAAATCATGCATTCCCTCCGATGTTTTCAAAACACACACAGTGACTAGACACAACACAACAGAGGACGCTCGGGGTCAGGGGTCAGCCACATTAAAAACAACTAACGTACCACAAGGTGAGAAAATTAGACATAAAATTGAGGACTTTTTACTTTCCTGTGCATTTATATAATTAAATACAATATATAATAAATAAAGATAAAGTTTAAATAAATGAGACAAATTAAATAATAAAATAAAATGCAACAATAAAATACAATATAATGATATATATATATATATTTTTTTTTTTTTAAATACAAAAAAT
>JAUYWG010000055.1:656906-677608 GCA_034779775.1 Enteromius afrohamiltoni
ATAAATAAACACAGCATCAACACATATATTATGTAAAGAAAAACTTTTATTTTGGATGCGATTAATCGCGATTAATCCTTTGACAGCACTAATACACACACACACACACACGTATATTTTAATGTAATGCATTGATCTATACACACACACACACACACTCTATTATAGATCAGTGGCAGCATTGTTATACAAGTATAGCATTTAAACATTTAATTACAGAAATGTCTATAGAAATTACATTCAGAGAAATATATTTTAGGTGATCGTAAATGCTCGTCAGTACATTCTTTCTCCATGCGTCAAAGACAGAAGTCATTCTGAAATTAAAAATAACCGAAGGGTCTTATTGTGTGGATTCAGCAGCTATGCATATTTCATTTCGTTCCAATAAATAAATGCAGCGTCTGAAAGCAATACATTAACGATATAAAAGTTTGCTGAAGTGCATTTCTTTTAAAAAGGTGTCCTTGCACATCGTGCAGCAAACCCCTTCGAGGCTGTGTGGTTATCTTTATGAAGAGAGAAACCTCTCTCAGATATCACGGTGCTGCTGCTTACTGAGCCACGACCCATTTCCCTTTCATCAGACACCGACTGCGATCCCAGACAGGCCTTCTCTCAACGCTTCCCATATTCCAGCTCTTCCTGAAAGAGTCTGGGGGTGTGGACTCCATCAGCTCCACCCAGACCAGCCAGTCTATAAAACTACACACTGCAGATTTTAGCATCGGATCCTCCCGAGCGGGAATGTGAGGACGTGCTAGACTCAGCGCTGGGAGATCTTATAAAAACCATCCGAACGTGACTATTCATTCTCATTTACCATGACACAGAGCCATGCTGATCAATCCCACCCGGAAGACTACAGAGGATTTGGGTAGCGCACACACACACACACACACACACTCTTTTATGGCTCTTTCCATAGGCGTAATGTTTTTTTACTGTATTCCCATCACCCTCCACATTTTTCAAACACCCTTATCATGTTGTGTCCTCGCAAGGAGAAAAGAATAAACCCCAGGTACACTGGCTTTATAGAAATATGCACTCTAATCTAGTCTTTAGAATAAACAAACCAAGAATGCTTTAATATCAATAATTACACTGCAGAGAAATATGATTTCTGGAAAGCTTTGAGGAAAAGCTCAGATGATGATAATAAGAATTATTATCGTTACTTATGCAAGGAATAAAGAGAACGACCCTTTGGCACTCTTTTCATAAACACAATATCATACTTACAGGAAGAATTCCAAACAAATATATGTACGTTTATATTTATTATTCTTATTATTAAAATGTCAACTGATAATAAATGTCTAACAATATATATAATATATATATCTGTTATTATTATTATTAATTTTAGTATTAATAACAAACAAAATGTAATAAACTTTATTGAATGGTTGATAAAATATTACTATTATAATGAATAACTGTGAATAAGTTTCATAAGCATAATCTCACATAATCAGACATTTAGAAAGAAAGAAATGTACTATGACTTTGATATTTGCTGTTATTTTTGCTGGGCTCTGCATCTCTGAGAGGACAGGATCTATACATCCGAGGAGACGCTGCCTCAGATGACCCTGACTGAAATATTAATGAAGTCTTTACTTCATCTCTGCAGAGGGTTAATGCATCCTATTAAACACGTTTTACCCACTTCCTGTTTCCACTCTAGACAGGAGACACACCCGCAGCGGAAGAGCTGAAGGTGACAGCACCTCGTTTTCTTCAAAATACACTTAAAATGCAACTGAAGTTAAAATGCCATGTTTTATCACACAACATTAAACTATGCACTCATTATGGACAGAAGTGATCAGGATTCATATACCGCGCACAGGTGACCCAGAGCCTCGTCTGTGGTTTCAGCTCCATCTGCTGGATCAGAGCAGTACCACAGCTGACCGTCACCACTTCCGCAGTGAACAGCACACCGTCCCATGATGCAGTGCACACAGCCTGGCCTTCTCCTTCAGATCTTTTGTGATGCATTCACTAATCACACTGTTTACAGACAAAAATAGACTAAACAAGGACATTTTTGTTTCTGAAAAGAACTAAACGGTAAAAAAAATAAATAATAATTATATATATATATATATATATATATTTTTTGTTTTTTTAATTATTATTATTATTATTTTTTTTTTATTATATTATAAAAATATTTTTTTTATATTTAAAAAATATATATACATTTTTACATATTTTTTAATTAAGATTTTATTAAGATTTAATAAAGATTAAAGATAATGAACTTGAAATTATTAATAATATATAATAAATAAATTCTATTTTGACATTACATTCAAAACACGTGTATAGATGTACTTATTTGCTTTTGTCCAATGGTAATGTCTTAACTTGGCACTCTCTGTATTGCATTAGTTTTTAATATTTCTCACGGGACCGAATCCTTTTTGTATGAAAGCCTGCTTCTGCCAATAAATAAATATTGTGACGTACTCATCTCACGGTTTAGATGTTTCTTCTCAGGATTGTGAGATATAAAGTCCGACTGTGAGTGGGGAAAAAAAGATGTTCCTAGAATTGTGAGATAAAGAGTCTTTTATTCATTCAGCGGCAGAAACAGGTTTCTCTTTCTTGGTTTATTTTATCATTAAAAGAAAGCAGAGTGTTTCCACTTCCAGCCTTCAATTCTAAACGTAAGACCAGTGTCTCAAAGTCTGCTTGCGAAGCTGCCGGTCTGATCCTGGCACTTGGGTCGGATTTCACTTTGCCTGACATTTCAATACAAGAAAATCCCAACGCAGTGCCAGTCGCTGCAGTGTTTGTGAGAGAGCCAGGATCTGGACGTGTGAATGATATAGTTAGCCTAATCAGTGGCGTTTATGCTCTCGATAGCCCACAGCTGAAGGTCATTCGTGGAAAGCAAAGCAGCAATCTGGGAGCATGCAGCGGCGTGAAAGGCCTTTGAAGCTGCGCAAACCGAGCCGGTCGTGAACAGCGTGTTGTGAAAGAGCGAAGGCTAATGACCTCCCATGCCCCATCGCCAGCCAATCAGCAGCCTCACGGCTCCTCTCCGGCAGGTGGCTGAGGGAAAAGCACAAGAGACTGTGGATATAAGCCTCAGCAGCAAAACAAGCTGAGCCTGAACACGACGTCTCTGCATGCCCGGGCAGAGCAGGCTGGGTGTGTGTGAGGCCAAACCGAACACTATTAGAGCACTTCAACACACCCACCTGAGCTCAGCGTCTTATATATCATTCTATATCACAGATGTGAGGACCAAGGCATTTTAATCTGTCCTTCTTTAAAACTAAACATTTCTCACAGTCACCCGAATAGTTTACTATAGTCTTGTGTTTCCACAATGAACACATTTAAATTTACTTTTTTAATTGAAAGAGTTAGAAACTGGCACGAAAGCTTGTGAGATAAAATATGTAGAGAGCAATTATGTTACGTTTGGAACATTTAGGAATTCAATTACTTTGTCTTTTATAAATTCTAATGATGTATTGATTTATCATTAGAAAAAAAATATTTTGCATGAATAATGCATTTATGTATTTTTTTTTTATTCTGTTTATTTATGCATTCATTAATGCATTTGTTTAGAAGTGCATTTATTTATCCATTTAAGCATAAAATGATTCATTCATGCATGCATTAATGTGTTTTTATGTCTTTTGCATATGAACAAATAAATCCATAACTGCATTAAATAAATCATCTATCGGGCTGTTTTTGCACTACTGTCCCTTTAAGACTGTAAGCGCATGAGCTCCGTTATAATTAGCCTAGCTCACCTCCGTCTACTGGTGCAGTTACAGTTCAGGACAAATTACTGATATGCAAAGCAGGCAGTCATAAGGTAATGTCCTCGTATTGTGACGTCACATGCATATTCTATTTTTAATGATAGCAGCGAGAAAGGACCAGCTGTATTCGGCGAGGACGGATGTGTGCTGTAATCCTTCAGGATGAGTGAGCTGGAGACTGAAGAGAGGAGCTCCATCTACACAACCATCATCAGCGCTGGATTACACAGGCATTAGCTGAAGTGCATTCCACAGCTGGCTGACGCTTACATAACGCTCAGATGATGCTGCGCTCGCTCCAGGGGGCCTCGGCTACATGCAACATGCACAGAGTTATGAAGAGCACACATGTGCAACGAGACTACCTAAGCCAAGCAATACTACTGAGTGCCAGACCTACAGACGGCACTAAAAAAATCCACAAGAAATAGCAAAGAGGGCCATTATGCAATGCTGCTGACTATGCACTCTCACAGATGAAAGGGCCCGGATACTACGACCGAGTCTCAAGGCAAAGGTGAAGATCGAATGCATTTTTGCATGAGGATACAAACTGATCAAATATCAGTTGACTAAAAATGTTTATTTGAAACTGAATTTGCAGAAGATCCATCCACTGACTGCCAAACCAATGGGCTCCAATGATGTTCGGTTCCCAGTGCTCTTCAAACCTCTTTAAAACACAACACACAGGGCAAACCCAACTCTTCTGAAGTGTGCTTCGATGTCTAGGGTCATACGGTTTCGGCGTCGGTTTGCAGGTTCATCTGAGAAAACTAGCATCATATCTTACGGTACACACACAAAAACCTCACAGCAACCTGTCAAAATAAAAGTACTTTTGATTTGCATTGGATTCTAAATAAATAAATGCTTCATGTCTTCATACGATAATCAGAAATAAAAATAAAAACATGAATTTCTGGGGAAAAATAAATAAATAAATAAAATGTTTTTGTTGTAACACAGAGAGTAAAGTACCAAAAGAAAGGTACTGTTGGGTACCAGTGCTGAATTTCAGGTTAAAATGTGAACGGTACCTAACCCTAGCGTCGACAGAAGAATAAATAATGATCATTTCACTTCATCTTTGAAAGCTATGTTGAGTGAGATCATAAAGACGTCATGAAAGAAACCTGTACGAATCTGGGATTTTTAGTGTTTAGGTGAACTACCCCTTGAACTTAAAATGAATGAGGCATGATAAACACTTGACCAATAACCGACCGGATTTCTGTGCCTATAACACAAGTTCAGAGCTCACATTTGAATACGTAATCAGGACTAAACCTCATGCAAAAGAGATCAAAACCGCACGAAAGAAGAGCTAGGAGGATCCCTGAAGAGCTCAGAAGTGGTTTTACAGGAGATTATTTGGTTCGATCTCATCCGTCCGAGACTGTGAGAAGGCTACTACAGGTCAACGACAAGCACGACCTTCCCTGGCCTTTACACACAGCAGCTTAATCGGACTGGTAGAGAACAACGTTAAACCTTGACCTCCAAGGTCATTGGGTAAGAATTAGGTAGATTAGGCCAGGATTTATCTGGACACGTACATGAAAACTCCTGTCATTTAGTTGACACTTATCCAGAGGAACTAAGATGCCAATTACAGGAACAAATCCCTCTTTGTAGGTCTATGACCTTTCAGTTTCCGGACCCAAACTTCCGTGCCTCCACCTACATTCCTGCAAAACTCAACAAACCATTACCTATACGTACAAATCACTGTTAAACCACAAACTGTGGTTTGCAGGGCCAGAGTTTAGATAAGGAAAGTTGAAGCAGTAGCGCACCCGGTATGGCACTGCACCTTCTGATCCAGTACGAATCATGTCGTACAAGGACGTCACAATAACAAGGTTGCATCAGAAAATATGTTTCCACATCTATTTGTCATTCGATTATAATCAAGTACATGGATGCATCCGCACAAGATCCAGCTCACAAAATGTTTTGAGGCTTAAATGCCATACCAACAGAATTACACCAAGTGTTGTTTGTAATTGTTGAAATTAAGGCTTTGTGAGTTCGCAGCATGAATAAATAAGGCAGCTAGTGTTACTTGTAAACTTTTGTTGTTGATTATTGCTAGTTTTTTGTTGTGCTGTGATGTAAAGAGCTCATCAAATGATGTTTTCTCAACTTTATTTTTTACAGCATAGGCTAAGGGTTGGGTTTTGTGTAGGGGGATGTTATTTTTCCCAACAACAGAGAGCATTCGCCTTTAAGCGTCAACCACCAGACATTTCACTTCTGAACTGCTGCATAAACATGGCATAGCTTTTCAAGACGCAGGTGAGTATTTGGCGGTTCTTTTCCATTTGTTGACATGACTCAATTTCAGCTGGTAAATGTCGGGTCTTCATATTAGAGATAATCACCATGATGAGAACGACACCATTAAAAACATGAAATTAATCATATCATATAATGAAATATCATGTGTTGTTACTACCGTAAATGTATTATAGTTATGATTGGATAGTTATTGAAATTATTTTATTTCTGTATTTTAAAATATATATTTTGTACATCAACATATTTTAATTATATATGATAAAATATTTTTCTAAATAAAAATAACTAATTGCTCCATTAATGTTCAATACAATACATATATTTAATATTAATATAATTTTAGGTGCAGTGAATGGCACATTATTTTCTTTCTTACAGGAGAGGAAGCGGTTCAAACCCTGCAGTCCTGTAGACTCTCTCTCTCTCTCACACACACACACACACACACACACACAGTTGATCTGTCAGGTATAGGGGAAGCCTGCTGATATCACACTACATAATCCAGCTAAAGCCCATTCCTGCTCCATACAAGGAAAAGACCAGCTTTGGAATCCCTCTCACACGCTTCATTTGCATTTTCCTCACTGCATTTAAGTATGCAAACCCTAAAAAGGTGATGTAAGCTATTCCCGTCGTTTTGCACATGCTTTCTCCTAAACCCTTCTGTCCTCCATAAACGAATGTGCAGAGTTCCCATCGGCTCAAACACTGAGGGACAGCAGTCAGGCTGAGGGGACATTTCATGCACATTCTCTTCAGGCCGCAAGAAACGCGCCTAGGTCACGCTGAAGGATGAGAACAACCAAAGAAACAAACGGAGGAAGAGGAAAAGACGTAAGGAAGAAAGCGACGACCTCGCACACGCAGCAATGTAGGTCAGAAACAAGTGAAGAACACGTGAGAGGAAGAGAACGGCATGACAAACCCTTTCGGGCAGCTTGTTCGGTTGATCTGAAAGTTCTCTTGTATAGACGGTCTACAGAAGCTGTATCTTCTCATCCGGAGACATTGGTTGTTGTTGTTGCTTCTCACAGCATAGATCTGGTTTCCAAATGTATGTGAAAGCGACTCAAACTCAGATCAGAGGCAGAGATGAAGTTCATGCGAAGCAGCATTTACTGTAAAGGTTTTGAGACGCTGAACACAGCAGATCACGAGCCGCTCGTGTGAATGAACACAGCTTCACTCGAACATACACCGTGGCCAGAGTTCACAGCATTTGCAATTTGATAACTGCATGATTTGGGTTCGACATCGAGTGATCAATGCAGCTCTGAGCTCAGTTTCAAACCAAGCAATCAAAACACATGAGGCCTGATCTATAGATAGCGGCGACAACAACCAGCTCTTAGTGTGCTTTCAATAAGAAACTAAACATTATTAGAACATAAGTATTCACACCCATTAAAAAAATGCTCTCTTTTGCTGTAGTGTGTCAGCAGGAAATATCATTACATTTACAAACATTAATTGTAATAGTCCGTGAGGTCTTTGTCTGGATCATCATCAGTCTGTCATTAGGGGTGGGCGATATACCGATAGACAGGATTAACCGGTAGAAATGTGTCGACCGATAGAGATTTAATCGTCTTAATCACGATTGAGATCATGTGGCGTTGCACATTCACTTTTTACAATGGAAGAAGATGGTGCAGCAGCGGTGAGTTCGCTTACATGTGACGAAACCAACAACCAGGAGATTGTAAAGAAAAAAGGTGCATGGTCTGTGGTGTGGAATTGGTTTGGGTTTAGGATAAAAGTGATACGAATGAGACGGACGTGATTTGCAAGGTATACAAGAGTACTGTTTTATCTCAAATCCAAGCATCCTAACGAATACGGCCAAAGTCAAAAATACAAGTCTAAGAAGTAAAAGCAGAGTCCCTCAGGAGCCTTCTTGAAGCGTCTCGGAGTTCTTGTGGATTGAGTCGGTTTCTTCCAGACAGACTGATGATGATGATGATCTGATCAGATCTCACTGGACTACTACAATTAATGGTTGAATGAACGTTTTGGAAACGTAAACTCCTGACACTGTACAGTGAACGATAGACATGGAGCTGCTGAAGATACTAGTGTTCTGATCATAGCAGCATCGTCTGTGTCTCTGAGTAGCAGGCCGGGCTCTATAAAAAGCGCCTGGCCTGCGGGGAGCCCGGTCCGTGCTCATCTCCTCGTCCTCCGTGGCCCGGCAGAGAGAGACACATGTTCCCGAGCAGCGTCCGCAGGCTCCAGCCTTGACGACGCACACCTGACGTCAGAGACGAGTGAGTCACGGGCCTGAGCTCAGAGACACACTCATGAATCCAGCACTGCTCCATCATCACCACACACTGAACACGGCTCCGCACGCCAATACACCATAACGCATTTTGTTTGGGGGGGGGGGATACAAATACAAATATTTCATACATAAATAAATAATGAAATGGAATTTTTTTTTAAATGTCATTTTATTAATAGCTAGTGCGGTAGTTCTTAGGTTTAGGTATTGAGTAGGTTTAGGCATGTGGAGTAAGATGTGCCTAATTACTACTAATAAATGTCTAATATTCTAGTAACATGCATGCTAATAATAAAAGTAATAATAATAATGTCTTCCATTAGTGGTGTTGTTTTTGTTATTATTTACTTGCATTTCAAAATGTTCTTAATTGCATTAATTAGTAGATAAAAACTATTGTATTTTTACGATTTTTTACAAAAAAATACACAAACAAATCATGAAAGTGCGGCTTCTGAAGCCGAACGAGCATACCGAAACCCAAGCAGTTATTAAATTAACTTTTTCTATAATTTGCACAAAATATCATAACCCAACAGACATCAATCAACTGAAACATGCAGACACATAACCCTGATTGAGAGCGGAGTATCCAGGTGGATAAAATGCTGAAAAAGTTGTCTCTCACACAAAGCTATTATTAAGTTTGAACGTAAAATATAACGTCCAGGTGTCATTTGGAAAGCCCTTGTTTAATCATTAATTCATTAATCATTGTTTAATCAATGGAAGAAAGTCATATAAGTTCGGAACAACATTAAGCTGCGTAAATTATGACATCTATTCCGCTAACATTGTTTTTATCTCTAGGGACCTGCAGCACAACAGCAGGAAGACTAAAGGGCACTAAAGGACAAAGGGCATACTAACTTGTTGGATATCCAGGGTAACAATCATTCAAACCCTTCTGCAGCTGCAGCAAAACTGCCTCGGAAAATAAAAACGCTAGAAACCCCAACCCACACCTGACAAGGCTGCCTGCCTTCACCGCAAACACAGAAACGTGTTGTTTTTGTCTTCTATTTGAGAGAAAAGGAAGCACATGGTTACATGTATTTTCTGCAGCAGAAATAGGAAGTGAAACATGCTATTTTCTTCAAATGTGAGCATCGACACACATTCAGCAGAAGACACTAGGAAGTGGCTTTCACTTTCAATTCACTGGAAACACACAAGCTATAAACACAGAGCCATTACTTCAGGTGTGTGCTGACGTAACCTGCTCGCTGGTTTATCAGCGAGGCCATAAAACGCCTCTATATCGCTCAACACTCAAACACACTCTCGGACTGGAAGCACACGGAAACATCTGTAGTACACACACGTTAAGTAATGCTTAATGCACTGATTAAGGTTTTGATTAACAAACTAAAACTAAACCAGTCAAGCTACACACAGAAAAAATGAAAACAGAATATTCATTGTTGTTTATTTGATTACTAAAACACTAATCTAGAGCAAACCGTTCAGGCTGTATGAGCGTACAGCACAGCCCTACATAGGTCCACCACGTCCAGTCCTCTGCTTTCCAGGTGCTGCGCAGCTCTTTGTTTTTACAGCTAGTGGAAGAGACTGTCAGCCAATACCCATCACACGTCCACAGACCGCCATCAGAGCAGATCTGATCCACGTGAAAACACATATTCCTTCGGTCTCTACCAGCACTCCCTCCACAGGCCCAATTATTCAGCCCTAAGAGGTGGGGGACAGGAGACGAGCTCTGCCGTAGGCATTCAGCCGGGCGCTGTGCTGGGAATTCAACACGGCAAACTGCAGAACATCAAGCCTAGTTTCTATCAGGGTCAACTGGATGCACGTCTTCATATCCAGGTGAGCAGATCTCTTCCTGCAGCGAAGGCACTGCTGACCTGAACTCAAAGCAAATGGCGCATGTTTCCTTCACTTCTAGCGATCGTATTTAAGATCAGCCGGCTCAGGGTTACGAAAACAACATTAATGCGCTGGGGTTTGGCGGTCAAAGACGCGCTTTGGTTTCACATCCCGGACGAGCCCCCGGTTTGTGTCCGGTGTAATAAATAAGTGACGAGCTAAAAACAGGAGAAGACAACCGGACATACAACTGTTTGTATAGAAATATAGCTTTAAAAAGAGCTGGCTCGGGTTTTTTGTTGTCATTTCATGAACACCCCCATCATTCAGAACGTGGCAGCAATGCCGCAGGTCACAGTCATGCATCAGGACACACATTCTTCCAGAGGAGTGCTGAACTGCCCAAACCTGTGCTCGACGGAGTCACACCCGCATCAGAGACGCCAAACAACTGGTAGACACTCAATAACCTGTGCTAACCGTGCTCCGCCTCATATCAGGGCACGGCGACGATCCTGAATATGCCTCCGTTCTATAACCCAGGAAACATGAACTTTGGAGTTATTTGCTGCATTACAGCTGGGAAAGCTGTTGCTATAATGCTATTTGCACGGTTTTAGAAAAGAGCCAGGTTTGCAGTGCTGAGAAATAAGAGTTTATAGTGTATAAATCTTCATGGAAGTGGAAACAAATGTCTTTAATTTGAGCTCTTTAAAAAAAAAGGTCTATAAAAAGAGGATTCGAAACACTTCACCGTCTCATTTGTCCACCATAAACACTGCACTGAAGAGGGAAACACCCCAATGTCACAAGACATGTAACAGACATTATCGGTCAGCCTTCAAAAGACGATGCGGGCTGACGCTGGAATGTAAAGCTGTCGCCAGGGCGCATACCAGATGCGCCGGAAAGCTCTGCACTTTCTAGTATGATGTGCTCAGTTCCACGAGACAGGCAGCACATGAGAAGATTGAGAAATATAATAGGCCTATGACCTCTGCCTATTGTTATCGCTTGCCAAAGACCACAGAACACATCAGAGCGAAAACCCTCCAATATAGCACTATAATAGTTCCCCCGAAAGTTAACATTTGCTGGGTGTGTACTCTCCCTGCAGGCCAACGGAGATGGAGATGATTTTGTTTCTTCATCGGATTTGAAGAAATGTAGCATTGCGTGACGCGCTCATCAGTGGATGCTCTGCAGTGGATGGGTGCCGTCAGAATGAGAGTCTAATAAAAGCATCCCAGAACTCCAGTCCATCAGTTAACAAATATCAGCCTCATTCTGACGGCACCCATTCACATCCATTGCTCAGACACTGATGCAGAGAAATCTGATGAAGGAACAATCTCGGATGGCCTAAAGGGGAGTAACATTTACAACTTTGTGTGAACTATTCCCTAATATTAGCCTTTTAATGTGAGCCCCCCCAGTATTCAGATTCAACGGGATTCAATGCACAAGCTCTTCGCAGGAACTCCACTTTTAACAACAGGCACAACCACAAAGCCAAATCAAGACCACCTTCAGAACACCGCACAGTTTGAACACTAGAATTCCCTGACGCTATAAGACCAGGAATTGCACAGATTTACAGCAAGCATGCTTTTTTTGTTGTTGTAGGGGCGGCACACAAAGGAAAACAAGCCTTGGCCATTTGACACCTCCACAGACGTCTCCCGCTCCGCAGGTGAAGGTTAGGATCCTCGCTGGAAGGGTTTAAAAAGGTCAAAAACTAGCACGGGCATTACCGCGACTTTCTCATACTATTCCATCCTTACTCGACTGTTTGGAAGCAGACATGCTAATCACGATGAGGATGAAGATATGAAGCAGAATCAGGCATGCCATCGGTTTCTGTGAAATCTACCGAGTCTGAACATGTTTTAAGGGCGTGTGGAGTAACATCTATCCAGGAAGCAGACGCCAGCAACTCGGCAGAGCTCAACCGCTTGTATTAATAGCTCAGGCAGACCATGCAATTTTTCGGCAACAATTTGTATGAGAAACACCGGTGTGCAAATTCGACTTCGATTCAGGTTTAATGTCAGGAACGTGGAGAGCGGAGACCAGACACGACTCTGTCCGGTTCCCACGTGTAATGCATCTAGCGTTTCTGAACTATACTAAAGTAAAGTACTAATCACTTTACAATCACTACACACTATACATGATTAGTTAAGCATTAGTAAATAGTGAGCACTACTGTAAGCAATGATCCATCACTCACCGGTGTGTTACTAGTAGCAGCACTGGTCCAATACATGTTAGATGTTTTCAGGGAAGTGTTGGGATTTGACAGAAATTATTTATGGAAGTATTTGCATGCATGTTTTACTCGTATCAAAGAAATAAACACTGCATGTACACCATAAATGCATCGTTTCAAATTACACACGTAATTATTGTATAGGCGTTAAATACACACAGTATCAATACTAAAGCAATAGCATAGGACAGATACTAGAACCAAGTGGAACACAAGTACTAGTAAAACTACTGTAATGCTAGTTACTAATAACAAACACGTATGTGCTATTATTACCTCTGAGTGGAGTTAAAACAGGAAATATGAATTAATAATACTAGCAACTGAACGATACTTATATAACGCGTGCTAGTTTTAAAGAATGCATCAACCATAGCCTAGATGATGATGATGATGATGATGATGATGGCACGCGATCAGGTTAAATGCGCTTGCACCGGTGACGGTATTGCGTCACAGATACTGTAAACGCTGCACAGATCGCATGTTAACGCGCTACGGACCGGGGATGCGTGTGTGTTTATATGCATCCAGCGCTTGGTGAGGAGCGTGTCGTTTTTGGCGACAATCTGCACAACAAACATGAGCCGCTGCGTCAAGTTACAGGAACACGGGCCAATTAGAGACACACTCACCCCATTAACCACTCCATGATGACTGGAAGGGATAAATCCAAGCAGAGCTGCTCCTGTCCCCGTCGGTTTATCCCGGTGGCCCGAGCTAACGGGGTCTGAATCGGCTCTCGGTCGTGTTTAATCTCCGCTTCTCGTGTTCGGCGTTAACGATCGGCGCATGAGAGGCGGATGAGCTCCAGCGCTCCGATCAAGGACCGCATTGACTTTGACGTTTGGCGAAGGGTGGCAGAAGGATACTTTCTGTGCTGAATGGTCGTGTGAAGCTGCGCTAATCTCCCCGCTGCTGCTGCGCCGGAGTATGGCGGCTCTCCGGTCACCGAAGCATCGCGCTCCACCGGAGACGGTCTCGGGTCGGATCGGGCCACGGGGCTCTCGCTGAGCTTGTAGGGCAAGTGGAGTGGCTGTTTGCAAGCTCTGCCATATACAGGAAATCCGGAAGTAAACACAGGTTCGACACCGACCCCCTCTCTCCCGGGATGTGGTCGGTTCACCGAGGCATGCTGGGATATGTAGTTTCCGGTCAACGCCGAGGACTACACGCAGACGTGACGTAGCGCGTGCTGCGCAACACGCACTGGCGCGCTACTCTCAAAGATGTTTTTTTTTTTATTATGGAAATCCGAAACTATAACAAAAATGCAAGCATGTGTTTTAAATGTATTATATCGAATCTTGGTTCAATTGTTATTTATTTATTTTATTATTTATGTTTTGCAGAAATGGACTCTCTTGTTTCCTCTTTTATACTTACTAATAACAGATGCATTATGACAACTTTTCTAAAAACGATGTAATTGTGTTTCTCTAAAAGAGGCTATAATTTGAATGAAGCAAATTCAGAATAATTGTTTTTGGTGTTTTTATGAGTGCTCTTTGTAGGACTCTATTCATGTTTTGGTTCCAGGTTTTTGTGTGTTTCAATAAATAAATAAATCAACCTTTTACTGCTACTCTAAAGTGTTCTGCATTGACTTTTCCAAGTAATTAGTCCAGACTTCTGTATAATCCAGAACTAATTCTCACTTTAAATGTATTGTCATACATTTATTGCTATTTCTTGCCAGATTGTATCTTTACATTTACATTTAGTCATTTAACATGGCAGGCACTTTTGTCCGAAGCAACTTACAAACAAGGATAATTATGCAAGCAAACAAAAACAAAAAGAAATATTTTAATGTGGATACAGAAACTCTTTTTTATTTCATGTAAGACTCTTTCATGCTGTGATTCTTACAAGCTAACATATGCTTTTGGATTCATATGTCACCCTCATTGTCTTTTTTCTCATTCTGTCTTTGTATTTGTGCACGATAATAATGATAATAATAATAATAACTCTTTCTGCTACACGTGGTCTGATGTGAGTGTTTTTTTTTAAAGATATTTATTTCTTTTATTTGCATTTGTTCACAAAAGTGAAATGATTATCTTGTTAACTTTTACGTTTTCAGAGGTAAACATTACAGTCATAAACAGACATTTGCAAATACCAAAATAAAAAAATTGAAATTAAATGCAAATTAGAAATATGATGCCAATTAACAGCAAAAAGAATGCCATACTGCTAGATATCATTCATGTGTTTATTCATGCATGCATTAATTTATATAAATATAGTGTCGTTTCTGTGATGTAACCCTTGATTGTGTCCGAAGGAAAATTAGAAAATGAACTAATGTCTGTTTGTTTATATGTATGTAGTAACAAAGCCCTGGAATTCGTGGTTAACCTTTTCATTTCAGTGACAGCATCTTCATAAACGCAAATGTGGGAATTATGACTATATATTTTCTGCAGAATTTGACTGCTGTGTCTTTACAATAAAAATAAAAATAACAAAAGGCATGTATATAGTATGTATATAGTGTATAGTGCTTAGTTTGGCTTTATACGTTCATAAAAATAACAACAACTAATAATAAATCGACTGATATTGATAACAATAGTTAGTCAGTGCGTCGCTTCTATGTCCAGATGACACACACTGGTTAATATGCTGTAATATTATATTATAATTCAATGCATATCGAGTTGAAATTTCTGTCCTGTTATTAATGAATATGTTTGTGCTTGAGTATTAAATAAAACAGATGTATATATAAGGTTTATTTGAAAAAAAGAAAGGCACTTTTAGACATAGTAAGAGTTGTAATTTAATTAAACTAAAACAAATATATCGATAGACACTGTGTACTGAAGTGGACATATTATGTATAATATTTCAATATCATTTTTTAATTTAAATTTAGTTTTAATCATTTATCCCTTTAAAAGATGTGAATGTAAACTGTGTATTTTCTGTCTGAGTTTGTATTTCATTGCTTTACTGTATCTGTGAGTAGGTTTAAGAAAAAGGAAAAGAAGAAAAGGCCATTCTGTTTCCTGTCCAATATATGATGGGATCCAGCAGAGGGCGTCATCTATCATCGAAAGAAGCTCTGCTGTGTTTGTCTTCTGCAACACATTATTAAAGGATTCAGTATAGGAGATCTAAATCTTGGGTTCTGAATACAGAGTCATTCATATGTTTGTTCTTTTTTTGTAAACATTTAGGCGACTAGAGTACAGATGACATCAGAGCTATGTGTCCTGTAGCTCTGAGCTGCTGAAGAGTTCCTCCTGGAGTCTGATGATGAGAATATAACACCTACAGGACAGACAAGGTCATTCAGATCGATGGAGAAACATCCGAGCCAGCCTCATTCACAAACAGACCCAAAAGATGATACTTCATTACTTCCGTTTAATCAAGGTCACATCGAAACTGTACACATTTTACTTTACTCTTGTACCCTGTTTTAAATTATATGTATAATAACAGTAATTTATCGTAAAAAAACTGTAAAATAGTTTTGTGAGTGTAAATATAAAGTTTTAAACGAAAATATGTAAAAGAGAAAAAATAAACGGTGGTGACAGTTTTAAGTGTAAAAAGTATTCAACTTTTTATTTTATTTTATTTTTAATGTTTTATTTCCAAGCTGCAATTTTGACAAATTAAGCACAAGTGACATCAAATTATATATATTTCTTATAGATTTGAATTTATATATGTTTAATATACATAAAATGCTACATTTCTCTATTAGCAATATTTATTTTGTGAATTTTAATGTCAATTTAAACAGCTTTGAAGAAAAGGCCTACTTTCTCTTTAATACATTAAAGCAGCATATTTATGTGTGTGTGCGTGTGTGTGTGTGTGTGTGTGTGTATATAAATACACATAAATTGGCCTGAACACGTACGCTAATATTTGAGGGGGAAAAAGGTGGTGGTGACAGTTTTATTTGTAAAAAGTATTATTTTATTTTATTTTTACTGTTTTATTTCCAAGCTGACAAATTAAGCAAAAATACCATCAAAATAATAATAATAATAATAATGTATTACTTTATATATATAAATATATAGAGAGATATGAATTTTATTATTTTGTTTGAATTTAATTAATTTGTTACATTTACATAAAATATCTCAAAATATTGTCCCTTTTGTTAAAAACCTCTCACAGATTGCTCCTAAACACTATATATAACGTGGGATGTGCTGAAAATGTAACTGTTGAACCATAAAGAGATAACAACAACAACAACAAAGTAAAATGATTCACACATTGCTAGACACTGATAAATGACACATCAAACTAGAAAAAGCACCAGTTGATGACTCACATACAGCTGCATGTTCGCATGGAACGGCAAAATAGATCTCACTACTCAGTATGGCCTTAGTGTCAATATCAAAAACAGACACTTCTGTAGATCACTTCTACTGTATGATCTATTAAAACTTTATTTTTCAGTGCTCAGGTTGAGCTCGGTGACCCGGCGCTGATATCTGACCGCTCGCTGACCGTTGCTCTTCACTGCGGAAGCTGCGAGCTGCAACATCATTACTTATTCATGAAGAGTGCTTGTTGTGCAGGAGGCCGTTAAAGGACATGAGACTTCAGATAGCATTGCATTACCTGCTCATTTATTATGAATGGAACAAAGGACGATCACTCTTTGCTGTAACTGCAAAAATAGATGCACTTTAGAAAGTGTTAAAGCGCTGTTGTGAATGGTTTCGAGACCCAGACAGATTCTGAAAGTAGGAGGAAAACACGCTAGCTAGGCTACTTGATATTATCACTTTATGTATGTTTGTGGTATGATTGGACATGATTCACTTGCCTAGGTCATGTATAAACTCAGAAGACCAGAGAAGAACCTTGTTTTGTCTAAATGGTTTTATAAAGAACCTTCAACATCAGAAGAACCGCTTCTTTGTGTGGAAAGAAGGTTCTTCAGATTGCAAAAAGATAAACATTACACACACACACACACATATATATATATATACATTATTTTATTTTAGTTTTATTTTAAGTTGCTGTCTGTTTTGTCATTTTTATTATTTCTCCAAATTTTTAATTAAACTATGTCTGAGGTTTAGTTTTTGATTTATTATTATTTATATTTTTGCTTAATATAAAAAAAAAAATATATATATATATAAAATTTGAGACAAAAACCTAAAGTAAAATTGAGCACACAGACAGCAACATTACTAAAACTTTACCTAAGATTAAATTGCAATACTAATGTGGAGTTTTACATTTAGTTACAGTTTATTAAAAAAAAAAAAAAAAAAAAAATGTTAGTGGTTTCAGTTTTAATAACCCTGAACTGAGTGAAATCATAGCTCCTGACATCCTGTGGAGCTTCATGGGCCATTTCAAAAGTAAACATCTTCTAAACGACCAGCCATCGGGTGCTTAATCTCTATTTATTCCGACATTTAATCCAGTTTGCTTAGAATGGAGTATTTCTTCATTTGTCATAATTACCTCGACCTGCATCTGCTGAAAGGAAACTAGTTCACTGCATGCTGCTTATGTAAGTCCAGAGGAGGAGCGAGACAGAGAAGAGGGATGAGAAGTGTTGTTTATTTTAAAGCAGCATTAGTCACATGCTCTAGATCATGGAAAGGGAAAAATGTCCTGATGACATCATCATTCTTTAACAGTTTCCATGCAGAGGGTTTGGATCTGGAGCTGCACACATTATAGGGTAACGTCTGGATATAATCAGATGTTTTCTTCACATGCTCTCTCACACACACAGGACTGTGAACACATCAAGGTCAAATCACAACATTTTACACACACACACACAAAAAAAAACACTTTACACACAGAAATACTTTATTTGTTTCATAGGAAATGCCTGACATGATTTTGCTGAAATAAATCATGACTCAGTGTAATCCGCACCACCAGGTGTCAGTATTTCAGTGCAAGGTGACACCAAACCACTTTCTTATTTGCTGATATTGACTTAAAGGGACAGTTCACCCAGAAATGTAAATGTGTTTATCTGCGTACCCCGGGGCATCCAAGATGCAGGTGACTTTGTTTCTTCAGTAGAACACAAACCAAGAATTTGAACTCGAACCGTTGCAGTCTGTCAGGTAGGGAAGCCCGTTTCCGCCGCTGAATAAAACATATAAAAATGTTGTTGCAACTTTCCTCTCACAAAAATCTTAGAATTGCGAGATATAAAAAAGGCGGAATTAGAGCCCTGCATGTAGGCCAATTTTAATGCAGGCCAAGCCTCTGACCTGTTTTAGGCTTCTCCCTATTTTTATATTTTAGACATCCATCAATTAGTGATTAATAGATTGCCATGCAGCGCCGGTGAATACGACACAAAGCCGCGTTCAGCAGCTAAAAGCTACGTTTATTGTCCTGATTTCTTTCTTTCCCGATTTTCCATCTCCTCATAGACGAGCCTAAAGAGAAGTCATTTATACAGATTATTTAATTTAAATAATTAGTTTTTATTTTTTTATTTCTTTAAGTGGTAGCTTTCTATAGGTATATTTATCATGTCTTTTGCACTGAATTTCGTCTCATTTTGTGAAGCGCTCCTGAGCAGGCAGAACGCGCTTGTTTTCTTTATTTTATAAAATCAGGTTTCCTGTCAGTGCACACAAATAAAAGTAGACCCTTTACAGTTCTGAATGACTACTTAATCAGAGAAAATGAAGGCGAAGACTGGAAAATAAGTGCTGGCCCATGCTTTATAGCGTCACTCTCTGCACAAACCATCATGACGAACATTTATTCTTTTGCGTTTAACGTTTAAACAATGTTATGTGTTTGAACTATTTTAGCATGCCTATCGTTTTTTTTTTTAAGGCAAGTGGTAATGATTTGAGAAGGCTAAATTGATCAGTAATCCTTTATGATCAGCTCACTATCTGGAGCTGGCCGCTTGGTACTTTAACAAACACAAACTTATATTTAACATACAAAAAATGTCTAAATTAGCTTAATAAAAAACAGAACCAAAAACATTCTGCCATTACACTCAAAACTATTTTCATTAAATTAAAAAAAGGGATTTTTTAGAACATTAAAATCCACCAAATATTTGGCTTGTAAATGGTGCTTGATCTGTCCAGACGTTAACTGATGGACTGGAGTGCTGTGGATTATTGTGATGTTTTTATCAGCTGTTTGGGCTCTCATTCTGACGGCACCCATTCACATCCATTACTGAGACAATGGTGCAGAGACACGTTTCTACAAATCATCTGCTCCTTTCAGGTAGTTTTAAATAACTAGATTGGAAAGCTAGTTTAAAAGTATAGCTTCTACAACACTGATGCACTTTAAAAAAGTAATATAAACTCTAAATGAGCATTTCTAAAAGGAAAGGTTGCTCAGTGTTTTGGCAGTGTCTGCATTAGTCAATATGTCTTTGCCAAATAAAAGCAAGAAGACGATATTCTACTTGGGTGAGTTATGTTTCTCATATGCTCATCATTTTGTCCTTCTCCTAATTACACTCAAACAAGGAATCTGGCATGCAAAAGACAATTAGGGCTCATAGATTTTAAACCAAGTCGAGTCAGTCAAGTACAGTTGTAAATTTAAGTGTCTATTGTGTATGTGTTTGTGGCTTCAGTAAGGTGCAGATCATTAGAGAGTGAATGGTCATCTTCATTAGTGCGGAGCTGTCTGAAATGTATTTGCTGTAACTGATGTGAAAGTCTTTTCATTGACCACACACACACTTACATGGAGTCCTACAGAAACATGGCCTAAATTAGATCCTGACCATATAGAATAGCGAGCACAAATCCCGGCCTGTCAAGCGGCTTAATGGAAAATCTATAACAACGCATCACAAATCTGTCTCCTCCAAGCAACACCTACCACACCAGACTCTAACACTTAGTAATGAACGTCATTTATACACAATTAGATTTAGATGTTGATTGTGACTTTAATATTTAGAAATTATCCTCCGCTCTGAAATCTGTTGCAGAGTTTTCTTGTCTCAGTCTGCTAATTGACCTTCACAGTGTTTGTCAGTTTGATATTCAGAGTTGAGGCAGTTCAATAAATGAGCTTTTATCTATGTATTTATTTATTTTATATTTTGCATATCATTTATTATACACACACATATATATATATATATATACAGGTCCTTCTCAAAAAATTGGCATATTGTGATAAAGTTCATTATTTTCTGTAATGTACTGATAAACATTAGACTTTCATATATTTT
>JAUYWG010000055.1:691845-706000 GCA_034779775.1 Enteromius afrohamiltoni
CAGCAACACTACAGACAGAATAATAGCTCCGCCTTCTTTCTTTCTGGAAACATTTGGGTGGTGTTTGAAAATAAACCTACTCTGTGACGTAGAAATGTGGGGTTGTGTTTAAACAAGCAGTTTTAGGGGTGAGTGGACAAGTCATAACTCTTATATACTTTTTTTAATAATCCAGAAAAGATTTCCACTTAAATAGCCACACTTGATGGCCATCAAATAAAACTGTCTTTCCTTAAAAGAGACTTCGTAAAGATTCAGGATATTCTGATGTGCCACATTTTTTCATAAATAAATATGATTATTTTGTTCTTTGGATGATGTGAGGCAGGTGACTGCTGGGAGGCAGGAAGTCGTCTTATAGTCATTTTGACATTTGGAAAAATGGATTATCTGCTGTTTGGTGTGAAGGAATTTGAAGCGCAGCCTAAACATGTCCTTAGCTGAATTTGGCTAGCAGTGAAAACACTCACATCTGCCAGGACTTTGAGAGGATGCTGTATTCTGACTGTGTTCATTTACTCTGTTTCTCAGAGGAGATTAAACGCAGGGCTGGTTTTGAGTGCGAGTGTGTTCTTACATGCACCTTTCCAATCCTCTGCCAGTGCTAGATTGAAAATGAAGGTAATGCATATGATTTTCACTTCATACCATAAACCTGAACAAACTGTGAAGGAGGATCCATGTTAAGAAAACCAACTCACCCACTGACTGATTTCCAATTAATACCGTTCATGTTCTTACTTATTTTACTTGTCATCCATGTAACACTGAGCGAATCCAATTACCGGCTATTGTAATGCATGTAGCTCACCGTGTTTTCAACAGCATGGAAACGAGTCCTGGGTTGAGAGAATAAGAAGAGCATTCCACTGCCACCTCCACAAGATTTTTAGATCAAATAGACAGTAACTGCAAAAACAACAACAACATAAAAAAAGTAAAACACAAATTAATAAAATGCCACACACACACACACACGTGTTACATTGTGTTTCATTTTGCTGATTTATTTTTAGTAGTTTATGATTATTATGATTATATTTTTTTAGTTTTTTTCTTTAATTGTAGCTCTTTTAGTACTTCAAGTTAAATTACACAAATAATAAAACCAAATAATAATAATAATAATAATAATAATAAATCATATGGCAGGTAGCAGAAATAATAATAAAATATTTATTTATTTTTTATATTTTATTTCATTTAATATTTACTTCAAATATAAGTATATAGATACAAATATATAGATTTTTTTTGTAATGGTTTTAGTTACTTGATCTATACATTTCTGATTAACACACACACACACACACACACACACACACAAAGAGTTGTGCTAGTCTTAAATAAGTCAGTAAGCATAGCATATAACATGGACACATATATTTATATATTTTCTTGCCATAAATTATGTGTTTCAGCCCCAGTTCCCTTTTTCCCAGCATACATTTAAACATTGACACATCTAATCATACACAAATAATTTATAACTTTACATAATTACACTGAAATGTACAAAACCATGTAAATGAATCCAACAGCAGGCAGCTGCCTTTATTTTTTAACTTCTACAATCAGCTGATTTTTCACACAGTTTTCTTGCGTTGCCTACAAGGACATAAAACTGAACCAAGAGTTCATTCTGTTGGACGTTTCTCCTTTTAATCTGCGCCGAGGGACTGTAAAAGCCTTCATCCAAACACTTATCACAATACACTGAAGTTTCTGTCATTTATCCTGAAGGGCATGTGGCATCAACAGCAATCACAACATTACCACACTTAGAGTTCATTATAGCCATCGTTTTTGGCATGATATAATACACGTATAATCACTCGTTCTAACAATCAGTGCACAAACAAATGGCCTTATATTTGGATTCAAATGATGAGTCTGTTTGATGAGTGTTATCGGCCTGCATAAAGGAGCTGGTCTCGCTGGCAATCTTCTGCTATTGTAGATCAGAGCTGCAGATGGTAGCGATGGCCGTGTCTTGATTCTGAAGAGCTTGCTCTGAAGGAGGAGGAAACACCTGCTGGTTCTGGGTTGCTGGTGGGGGTGGATTCAGATCCACAGAACAGGCTTTAATTAAATCGTTATCTCACCGCTCACAGAGAACGAGAAACTCCAACAGACAACGTGGAGAAAATGCTCTCATTACAAATGTGTCCTTTATATATATATATGTCCATATATGACATTGACCCAGCTGCGAGAAATAGGTTTACTGCTCACTATATATATCTATTTCTGATTTTACAGAAAAAGAGGGACATACACGGAGAGCTGGTGAATCTTCAGTGGATTAAAAGGCTATTATTATTATTAAAATACATTGCAATCTTAACGGTTTCACTTGTTGACACTTGTTGTCTTTTGACTAAATTGTCAAACAGTATTGCTATCATTTTTGGGTATACTTTTGGTCTATAAACAAGAAAACATTTTAATTAAACATTTATTATAGTATTCCTATAATTATTTGCATGTTGTAGTTACTAAATATTCTATGCAATATTTAAATATAGTTCTCTGGGGCAACAAAAGGCTGAAAAAGCAAGACAGTCTTCATCACAAACTTAATCAGGCAAGAACAGAACCAAATTCCAACACCAAATCTCATAACCTTGATGGCCAGACGTCTTCAGAGAGTTTTGAAAGAAGAAGAAGAGATGCTACACCATGATAAAAATGCCCCCATCCCACAAATTTTAAGACTTGTAACAGGCATAAAATTTCATATTAGCTATTTTTTTTTTTGCATAAGATTGAGTTTAAACATTTGTTATCTCATCTATGTTCTACTGTGATATATTGTGATGAATATTACTTCATGTGATTTTCATTCTATTTAAAAAATATAATAATAAAATAAAAAATTGGGTTGTACTTAATTTTCAGTTTACACACTTAAATATACTTTGTTGGCCCTGACGGGTTTCACTTTATTTTGATGGTCCCTTTAACGCATTCTGTTGATTAAAAGTAACATTGCACCTACATATCTACTAACTCTCAATTGTAACGACGCGGGAGGTTCTTGTGGATCCATGTGCAACATTTATTCAGAAGAGTAGTCAGACAGGCGTGGGTCAAAAACACAGGCGTACAGAGATAACAAGGAGAAGGCAATAATCAAAGTCGGGGACAGGCAAGAGTTCAGGGCAGGCGGCAAAATGGCGGAAAACAAAGACAGGCAAAAATCAAACACGGTAAAGGCAAAACAGGGAAATACAGGAAATAACGCTCGGTAACGACAGCCGGGGCAAATCGAGACTTCGCGACCGGTAATGGCAACAGTCCGGGTTTAAATAGTCTGGGAACCACACCAGTGGCGCGAAAACCGCCGAGGTACGTGGGTTAATGCGGTCCGGGTGGAAACATTAATATTCTGGCGAAGGTTCCCGCTGCTGATGTGTGGAGAGGGCCACAGAGGGGCGGTTTGTAACATCAATAGAGTGCTAGCAGAGTATTAGTAGACTGGCAGGGTTAGGGTTAGAAGAAGTTGATTTGTAACTATAGTCAGTAGAGCATCTTTTGGGAGACCATCACAATAAAGTGAGTTAGCGGATATTAATTAGAGAGTGTACTAATATTCTAATGAGAGTTAGTTGACATGTAGGTGCGAAGTTACTTATTGTCAACAGATTGTTCAAAAGGTACCATCAAAAGAAAGTGTTACCAAACATTTTTTTTAGAAATATTCTTCAAACTAATACAAATGTCTCTTTTAAGAACTGCTCTCTGCAAGGTTTCTTGGGGAACCCAAAGCTGTTCTTCTATAGCATTGCTTGCGAAAAGCCCCCCCCTTTTTTTTTACAAGCTTGATTTTGAAGGGTGCATGCAGCAGTCTAAATCTGTTTGTGCAGATCAAGAGTCCTGATCTACAGAGAGTCTCTGCACTCAGAGCTAGCGCTGATATACGCACTCAGCACAATATATTCACCCAGATCACCCCCTTATCCTTCAGCAAAGTCACTGTAAGCTACAAAGCCACCCACGAGTCTGTAGCTGCTGCTGCACAGAAATGCTGATGTAAGAGAACGTTTATGCTTTGCTTTACAACAACATGAGCGAACAGCAGTGCTTCAGCGAGTATAACATCAAAGCCAGCATCAGGCCTGAGTCAACCTCCGGGTCTCCCGCAGGACTGAGAGCGAACCCCATCCTAACCTCTCAACACCCTGCAGCTTCATGTGAGGATATTATATTTTAGTGAATGTCTCCACATGCCACAGTTTTAAGTCTGGATGCCCTGTACAGAGCACCTTCAGGGCTATTCAGAGACACTCAATGATTGGAGGTTTCATCATGATCACTCCCTCTCCTTGGTCTTTAAAAGAGGTCTTTAAGATACACTCTTATGAAAATATTATAATATTTTGTATTTATCATTTAAATGTGTCTAATTTTTTTTTATTTTGTGTCATAAAGCAACATCTCAGTTAAATGTTATGGGGTTTCAAATGCAAATATGACTTATGAAAACCTGTTTCAAACATGTCCTCATATGATTAAACATGTTAATGATGCATTTTGAGAGGCAAAGAAATAAGGAAATAAATTATATTTGTAATATTCTATGAAAGAATATATATTATGAAAAGTGTGTCAATTCTTACTCCCATTATTACACTTCTTTTTTTCATTACATGTTGCCCCAAAAACACACTGATAAACAAGTTAGATTTAACCTATTGATACCTTGTATACATAATATAATATAATATAATATAAAAAGTATAATATAATATAATATAATATAATATAATATAATATCTCATTACATGCAATGAGAAAAAAAAAAAAATCTTAAAAGGTAAAAATATACTGATGACTTAAAAAAAAACAATCTATTGTTTTTGCCCATGCATGCTAATTAATGTGTGTTTTTTTTTTAAGAAACAACACAGCATAACTTTTTTATTTTATTTTATTTTGGTATTTATGACATTATTTTTAATGGTTTAAACCAGGGGTGGGGAACCTTGGCCCTCGTCCTGCAAGGTTTCCATGTTTCCCTGTGCAAACACACCTGATGCAAATTAACTAGTGATTGTGCAGAACTTCATTGGCTGTTGGATCCATTTGATTTGAGTCAGGTGTGAAGCAGGGTTGTAGGAAAAACTTATAGGACTGCGGCCCTTGAGGACCAGGGTTCCCCACCCCTGGTTTAAACAATATAACAACATTTTCTCAACAAAAAAAACCTTTTTTCTCGGGTCTTAAAGAGGCTAATGGAGGTCAGTGCAGTGGAAGATAATCACAGACACGATCAGCGACGCACTCCACAGAGTAATCTTCTAGATACCAGCTGTTAAGACTGATTCACAACAACAGCGCCGCACATGACGGCAGGGTAGCGTGCGGAGTGAATTTCAGCAATCCTCATCGTAAAATAACTAAGCAGGGATCAGATTATCGAATACATGCGATAATGTGCAGCAAGTTTATGAACCTCTCTCTTTCTCTCTCTCTCTCTGTTTAAAACGGATTACTAATGCTGAACAATGCCAGGATGTATTCCCCAGATGGCATTGATGGGGTTTCGTACGAACAGGCATCCACAATTGCATCTCTGTTTTTAATGCTCCTGTAAATCAAAACCTTTAAATCTGCCCGGCAGGCAGGATAAAGAAGAAACGCAGCCTCAGTTAAACATTCTCATAATGTCATCTGCCAAAACTTATTTCCAAGCTGCATAATTACAATAATGCAAATTTTTTTTTTTTTCTTGTGCAGCCTGGCCTGTGTTTAAACGAGAAATGCCAGATCATTAGCATCCTCTAATTAGCAGCTGATACATACATTAAATAAACAAAAATGACAGCCAGTGGTCTCTCACCAGTGCTGCTCAATGCTGAAGCAGGACAAACGGTGTGCGTTTATTTCCTTTGCTATGTGTTAAATCGAGTCGTCTTGATATTTCAGGAGAGCAGCTGGATCTTAGGTCTCCATCTTAGCTCTATATGGACTGATTGGATCGAATGCTGTTGCTGTCTGGTACTCTTAATGAATTTTGTTCTATAAATTTTTTATTAATTCATCTCTCGCTTGAGATTCTGCCAATAACACCGCTTCCAGACCAGGTGGCTCACCTGAGATTTACAAGGACGTCTTCCATTCGTTCAGATCTTGAATTCGTTCCTAAATGTTTCAAAGCCGATCTGTTTTCTGCCAGACTGCTAGACCCGAGTTAGCCGTGTGTGCTTACAATGAAATCAAAACCATTAATCAAGACGCCTTCTGGGTTTCTCAAGGTTGATCAAGCTGAAGTCACTCGAGGAAAAACAGCCAAAGCTGTAACCTTGGCTTAGGTTCATTAGTCTAGGAATATTAAATATGAGGTAGAATAATAGTTCACATTGAAATTACACATGTTAATGTAGGATTTTAAGCATTCAGACATGACTTATAGGGTGTAATGCATCTTAAAGTGATGAAATGGTACTCTTTTACAAGATGCTTGAGTGACGCAAACATTTTAATTTGCTGAAATGTGTTCACCCTCAGGTCACCCAAGATGTAGATAAAACATTTTAGAGTATCTGATTTGAACAGTACTTAAGTATTTTCCTTAAATATAGGCTCAAAGATGCATTAGTCAAAAAGACATGCCTGTCAAAAAACTGTAATGTCGTGGAGAAGCTGGGAAAACAGGGAGAAGCAAGGATCTGTGTGCAGATCGTTCAAAAAATAAAACAATAAGCCAAAAACAGACAACCATTACATTTAACAACTCACAAAGAACTATATATATATATATATATATATATATATAGGATGACAAGCTAAACAAGATAAGATACACACTGACTACAAACACCACAGGAGACAGGATGTGGCATAAAAGTCCAAGACAAGGCACAGAAAACAAGACAGAGTTGATTTGTGAGGAGTGCAGTCATGCATATACCAAAACCAGTGTAGCGTGGCCACAGGGGGCTAAATAATTCTATTCATGTTAAAACCGTGAGAAAAATATTACTGCTGACTATGCCACCCCTTTAAAGTAAGGGGAACTAAATATGTACAGTAATATAAATTTGCTATATACTATATATTTGCTAAAAATCCCACAAAACCAAAGTAATGATAGCCTGAAGGCCTAAGCAGTAAAGAAAACATACAACGTCCTAAATGTAAATGAATTACATCAACACGCTTGCAGGAACCCAATACTTCTAACACGGAGGACCAGCCAGAGAACACAGCCCAAGACTGTTCAGATAATCGGGAGATATTCCTTCAGCATAAAAGAAAAAAAAGAACAAAATAAATTAACAAATTCCGTCCTAAAACCCCAACACCGGAGCAACAAGGCGGAGCACTTCCCAACACCTTTGTTTGTCCTGCTAAAACAAATCATTTATTAACCATTCATTATAAAATCGACCAATTCATTCAACACAAGTTTAATAATTTTACTGTAATAAAATCATATGTATGTGGAATGTAAACACGCTTACAGCAAACATAAGCTACACATAAACAGGTACTCAAACGTGCCAAGCCGCGAACAAGATGCTATTCCATCTACAATAGATATACAGTAGTTGATAAGCACAAGCTCCCAGCATATTAGCCCAACAGCCAAAACGAAGCATACCATGATTAGGCGGAAGCTCACATGCACCGATGGGTGGAGCCAGCAATGACGCATCCTAGGTAGCCCAACAACAGACCTTATATAACACGCACCAAGCTCTGATAGGTTGTCATTCTCAATAGAGGGGAGGGTACTTGCCTGAAAATTACCAGAATAAAACTGAACACCTCAAAATTGCAAAAATGAAATTCTTCAAAAGGTCTCGTATTGCAGATATATAAAATAATGTCAAGTAAAATGAAAAGGTCAGTTTTCTTGTACTGAATGTGGCAACACAGTCTCATGAGGAATTCATACGTATTCGTACGAGGTGGCAAATTCGTGCTACTTCGTACAAATTCATTCAACCTCACTCATACGATTTTGTATGATTTGCCTAAACCCCAGCGATGGGTAGGTTTAGGGGCAGGGTTAGGTGGTTTTGTACAAATTTGTCAACTCGTAAAATCTGTACAAGTTTGGGTGTGGGCAAAGCGCACAAGATATAGCAGTTTCCGTGGCCAGTAGCTGGCGATATTGCATCTTTTGTAGCAGAAATAAACTGCTGCACAAAAGCTAGGTGTAAAATGTAATGTAGTGTAACGACAGCATGCTTTCACATTTGATCGTTTAGTGGAGTAAAGAGTACAGATGCTCATTCAGCAAAGTAGTGAAATTACTAATGTCTTTGATACTCAGTACAATTAAGTATCTTTAAAGATACTTAAGTGCAGTAATCAGTTAAATTTACTAAAGTACTTTACATCTCTGGTACATGAGTTTGTTTCTTAATCAGATCCGGAGAAATGTATCTCCGTATCAGTGTCTCTGCAGTGAAAGGGTGCCGTCAGAATGAGAGTCAAAACAGCTGATAAAGACATCACAATAATCCACAGCACTCCAGTCCATCAGTTAACATCTGGAGATCTTCTGTCTTCTCCAGATGTTAACTGATGGACTGGAGTGCTGTGGATTATTGTGATGATATATCAGCTGTTTGGACTCCCATTCTGACGGCACCTATTTACATCCATTACTGAGACATTGATGCAGAGACACGTTTCTACAAATCTGATGAAGACAAATTCATCCTAATCTTGGTTTGCCTGAGAAGGAGTGCATTTTCAGCCCATTTTCAATTTTGCCAAACTATTCCTTAAAATTTCCTTATGTTGAAAAGACGCTAAATCTTCAGACTTGGCGTGCATGACTCATGTTTGCATTCAACTGACAGCCAGAAGAAGCATGGTGTGAAGCGTGACTCATTACAAGCAGAAGTGAGGTTACACCATAGAGATATAATAATCTTCAGAGGGATGGATTTCTATTCGTATATGGTTAAAGCTGGTATCAATGAGTATTGAAAGCAATGTTTCGGACATCTGTGTCATTAGCAAAGATTGATTCTGACATTGTCATCGTGTGTGAGCTGCCCTTGAGAAAAATCTATCCTTCTCTTAAGTGTTTGATTTATGAGGTGAATTTCGCCAATGACGTTTGGAATGAGTCTACACTGGATCAAAGCTTTAGGCATCGCTGTTCAGGAACACAAGCACTGTGTGTTGGGAAATGCACATTTTAATCATCTGGAAATTGCTTTTAAAGGCTCTCCTTTGTTTTCTTCCTTGAGCTGTTTAAATAATATGTTTTATGGCAAAAAAATGCTCAGGATAAATAAATGTTTTTTTTTTATTATTTAATTTTACTTAATTGTATTTATTTTCTTCAGAGATATCTTTCAAAGATTTCCCCCAGAAAACCCTGTTCACAATGACACTGATTTTATTTCTGGAGTCGTCTATAGGCTTTCCCACCGCTGGATGCTTTTTATTGGTGCTTATTGGTTATTGTTGGGTTGATAACTGGTTCTAGCTTTTAAAAAAAATCTAATCACAAATAATGTCTACTGTGGTTAAAGGCTTAGTGCAGGTTACTTCAGAGAGTGCCAATAAATGACTCTCTTTAAAATCAGGTCTTTGGATTAATTTGCTCAACCGACCTGATTTTTGTTAAACTGCCTTAAATGAGGCTTTGAATCATTTGCTCAACAGGATTTAAAATAGAAAGGTTTTCTAACTATATATAATACTATGCTGTACTAAAAGTTTGGTGTCAGTGAATTTTTATTCTTTCTTTTTCTTTCTTTTTTTTTAAAGAAATGTGTCATTTTATTCACCAAGGATGTGTTAATTTTTTGTTTTTAAAAAAGTGATATGGCATATTTATGGCAATATTTTGTGTAACATAAGTTGCTCAAATATTATTATTATTATTATTATTATTATTATTTCTTATTTAGTATTGTAGGAAAACAATATCACAGTCATGGTTCACCCTTCTTAATCCAGTAACCTTTTGTTTTGAGAAATAAATAGCTTTCTTGTTGCTATAAGAAAAGTAACAGGGGAAATTACTTTTAATTATGCAGAGAAAAATGTTTGTGTATGAATCACAGCAGTGCATACTTCTTCCTATCATGAATAAATGTATCATTTCATCATCATGATGGAAGATTATGAATGCATGCATAAATCAAGCTCAGTCCCAATGCCAAAGGTTTCTCAGGCTGTCAACGTGAACTTGTATTCCAGTTGTTTATAGGACATATTTGAAGAGTTTATTTGCAAAAACAAATAATAGAATACACCCGATATTAGATTTAAATTAATTAATTCACAATGAAAGAACAAAAAAAAAACTGATTTTTGAGAATTGCTGTTTCTGCAAATGAGCTCTTCATTTACTGGGAAAAGAGTGCTTCTCACATCTTTATTTTCCTACTTGTTTATCTGGTTTAAAGCTTCGTTTAGTTGTCTGGAGATGTTCTCGTTCCGTCCAGAGGGACAGGAAAGGTCGAGTCTGAAGGAGGTCCATTACATGTAATGCCAGCTAACATCCAATCATCATTAGATAGAGCGGCCTGCTCATGGTCACTGCTCCATTAGCTCTGATCCATCAGAAGTTCAGAGCAACAAATGCTTCCCTGCACCCCAAGGACAGTCTTTGTAACCTTTACACTTACATCTCACACCAAAGCTAATGCTCTATATGCATAGTGACAGGAGGTAACCAGCCACGTCTCCCCAGAGGAGGAGAAGACAGAATAATTAAAGTACTGCAGATCAAGTTGCTGTCTTGGCTTCTCTAAAAGAACTGCACAGCGACTCTGCCAAAGTCACAGCCCAGAGAGAACGACTGAAACAATTCACCACGTCTCAGCTTTATACATGCTCCTAGTGAGGTTATGAAGGGGAAATCCATCAAGACCAGACACTCCTCTCTCATGTTCAAACAGGACTGGAAGAAAAGAAAACTGGAAAGCATGGACAGACCTCTGGCTGCCGATGACCAAAGGGCTTCACCTAACAAGAGCTCAACTCGCAAGACTTTAAGACAAAGACAATGGCAAATGTGGTAGAAATTATTTATTCTGTGCAAACAATGACTTTGAGAGGTAGTCGAATACATTTTCAAGCCAGTTTCATGGGAATCATTCTTGCACAGTACAGTTAATTAAAAAAATAGATACATTTTTTTGGCACTTTTTTTTTCTTTTTCCCCAGGTTTCTTTTTTTTTGTAGGTAACACTTTATTTTGATGTTAATGGGTGTAATGATGAAGCAGAGTTGTCGGGATCCATTTGCAGCTCAACAGAACAAGATCAGACAGGCAGGGGAAAATCATCAGCAGACGGGAACAACGAGGGCTAAACAGAATCGTGATCAGAGTCCAGGCAGAAGGTCAGGGCGGGTGGCAGACAATAGGTTGATAAACCAGGCAGGAGAATCAAAAGGACAGGCGGCAACTGATCAGAAGGACATGACAGTCAGACTAGGCAACAGAAACACAACACTGGGGAATAAATACTCAGAAATGTTGACTAGGCAAACAAGACTTCACAAATGGCAGTGCAGATGGCCAGCTTCTAATAAGCAGCACCTGGGTGAGTGTTCAGTCCAAGGCACGGGTTCTGGAAAATATCTAATCCTCGGGTGAAGAGGATTGATTTGTGACAATGGGAGTTAACTGACATGTACACATAACATCATAGAATGGTCTGCTTTTGCTGCTAGAGCAGAATAGGCAAGGCTTGATATATTATTCACATCAAAGAATAAGAAAATAAGTATGATAATCATTCCATATTTATACATTTTAGACCATCCCTTGCCTAATCATACAGTCTTTTTCTGGAGATTTGAGTCTTTCATTAACGAGAGCCACCTTCTCCGGCTCCTTCCTGTCTGTGCTTTTAACTCCCATTAATATTTAATAAACCAGCTTTTGTCTAGAATAGGTGAATTGTGCAGAATAATAATTGGGTTCATTAGAAACGTAACGCGTTTTTTGCCCCTTACATGCTCTTTGATATTTCTCCAGGTGTGTCGCCGATTTACAGATCATCATCCTCAGCAGCACACGTTTGTTAGCAAGCGTTTTAATTAGAAACGCTATCGTTTATTATTCAGTCTAATGCCGATCTGTGCATGCTTTGGTTTTCAATTCCATTGTTCACTGCAATGCCTTTTGAAGTGTCTCCAATGCTATTATAAATTCAAAGAAGAAACAATTAATGCTATACAAAATTAATCCCGCATGCAACAACACAGACCGCTAGAGGCGTTCCCCATCGAGCCCACAAGATTCATCAGTCCACTTACTAAATAGAATAGAAATACAAACTTCATTAAATCAGTATGCAGTCTTGTGTTTAATAGTAACTGACACTCTGTTTGCTTTGGACAAGCTTGATTCCTGACTGATTGCAATGGATACAATAATAATAATACATTACATTCAAATAAATTAATACATTCATTCATGCATACATAAATTACAATAAAATAAAAATACACAAACAGACAAATAAATAAATAAATCCAAAAAGAAAGAATTAAAAATGAAATGCACACCAGTTTCATCATCTGAACACTAGAAGAAGATACAGAAGAGTTTGATGTACTTCGGTGGAGCCCCAATTTATTCAGCCGAATTCATTTCCACAAATGTCAACTCTTCTGATGTTAGCATCGCTTTATATCCACTTATGTATGTAAGCTGTAGGCAACAGGCTGCCGTCTGTAATTTGGGCACATCACAGATCACTAGCTGAGTCCAGTTCCAGCGACGCCTTGCCTACACTGATATATTTCTAAACATTGCGTAAGACAGAAATGTACTGCATCTCATTACATTATTGGCTCGACTAACAAGAAAAGAAATGTGTGTGGCATTATTCAGGATCAATGACCTCAGGTGAGTCACCAACACAACCAAATCCACTTTTATAACCGCTCCATTTCCAGAAAATCACGGTGCTTGTCTATATATTGAGACTGACAGATTCTGCAGGAGTTTGCACAAATAATCATGAATAAAAATGCTCAACAATGGCACTGTGTAAAGCAGGCCTCTCTGAATACACGCCGCTGTCGATTTCAGATTCCTGATTCAAATGCACGAGTGGTTATTTATCGCTCTCTGTGGATTTACATGCTGACAACTTAATCCTACAAATATGCTGTAGAGCGACCGGCCCCAGGCTGAGAGTCTGTCCCCGCGTCAGCATTCAGGTCACCTTCATGAATCCTTCAAGACTGCCTAAGATAATCAAGTCTCGTGTGGGACTCTGAGAGGTGTGTTTTATTAAGCAGCACAGTCTCTCTGTAAGAGCTGAGCGAGTATGAATGCATCCAGATGGCTGAGCAATGCATTTCCGTCTCAGGCCAGCTGTATGAGTGCACTTATAGATGCAATATCAACGCAAACAGATTATATTTCACCCAACGGGAAAATAAAGAGTGCACGGAATAAGAGTCATGCCGGGTTCAGGGCTTTTATGGTTAACTAAAACTAAAGCTATAAAAAACAAACTAAAAAGTAAACAGCAACAACACAAAACAAAAGAAATGAATGTTAATTGAAATAGAATAAAATATAAACAAAGCATAATTTATTTAGATTTCTGAAGAAACATTTCTCTTTTTAGTGTAGCTTTGTGGAGAAAAACAAGTGAAATGTAATTATAATTGATTAAACATAATACATTTCAAATAATAATAGTAATAATATAAAAACACAAAATGCTACACTGTGAAAATATTAATTAAGAAAATATATAATTAAGAAAATAATAATTAAGAAAATATATTTGTTTAAAAAAATAATAATTAAATATTAAATATGTAAAATGATTATATATAGCAGTCAACAATTGAAGTGGACCAAAACCCTTCATCAAAATTGTCCTAAAACCATTATGTGTCGTAAAACACATCAAACGTTGAATAGTACATTATACAATTATCAATATTATTTTATACTTTGAAATGTAAACATTTCATTCAATGTTACTTGTCATTTCTAATTTCTACAACATAAGTATATATACAGTGGGTGCAGAAAGTATTCAGACCCCCTTAAATTTTAAAGAAAGTTGTAGAAAGTCATCCATCACTGCAGCCCTCAATCAGTCGGGTCTTTATGGCAGAGTGTCCCGACGGAAGCCTCTCCTCAGGTCAAGACACATGAAAGCCTGCATGGAGTTTGTTAAAAAACACCTGAAGG
>JAUYWG010000055.1:721835-735320 GCA_034779775.1 Enteromius afrohamiltoni
AGCTTAGCTTGCTACATTTCTCAGGGTAGTAGCTTTAGTGAAGTTAAGCTTAATTCAGTGTAGAGTAACTGATAGCTCACTACATTTTCAAGTAGCTTGCCCAACACTGCTAATACTCACATTCAAAATCCTTTCTGTTGACATTTCAGTTTTATTACTATATTGTAATTTATAATGTTTTTACTTTGTGTTTTATTACCTTAAATTTAGTGCATGTCTGTACTCTCTGTACAGGAAGCTCCTGACAGCATGACAAATTCCCTGTGGGCATAAACACAAAAATTATTCAGATTCAAAGAGAGTGACTTGCATCTACAGGCAATTGATTTAAGAGTTCAGTCAATTTTTCCAAACACTTTTTTCTAATGCAGTACCTTAACCAGAAATAACACTTGTTTCAGGATTGTTCCTGGAGCAACATTCATCACAGATGTGGGCTTTGGATTAGAACTGTGATTGTTCGAGAGCGATGCTGCTCCGGAAATCAGGCAGGATTACGCTTAAATTCATCGAGCTCTGTCTGGATTTGCCATCTAAATATCCCTCTCTGAGTGTGTGGTCGTCAGCAGCCCGAGCTCCACACAATGATCCAAATGAATTTTCCATTATTCTGTTTCAAAGTCATGACTTTAAATGTAATTCAGAGAGGTTTAAATTGTGAATTTGTCAGCGAACTGCTTAGCCAAGGTACTGGATGAAGGCATTGGGTTTGATCTAGGAAAGGGCCAGACTCGTGTGTGCTGTAAGGAGGGGGTTTTAGGAAATAAAAAACAGCAATTTCTTCCCAGCTGTGAAGATTAGCTTCAAACAACGATTTTTAGGCAGACTAGCCTTAGGAATGCTTATTTGAGAAGAACATCATGGTGTGACCGCGTACATAAATCCTCTAAAATGCTTTTCTATGACTCTTCAAGTATGAGATGCAGATAAGTGTTAGGAACAAAAGGGTTGTTCATTAACAGAGCTGTATTGTTTGAATATTTTCCTTCTCTAGTAAACAAGTTTTAAGGAAAGCTGCAGCAGGGATGTACTCGATACAGAGGAACACACTCCTATTATCAGTTATGTGATCACAGTTTGATGTTTTTCATGTTTATTTCTGCAGGTTTGTTTGATCTGAATGTGCAGTTTGAAAAGAGTTAACCCTGTGAAGCCTGCATTTGTCAAATAATTGTCAGAAACCGGAACAGTTTATTGAAATGATATATGAACTATATTTGAAATATGCATGTGTTTTTATTGAGCATCTTATTTGATCATTCAGACTCATTAAGTGAGAATGTGGAGGAACGTCTCGGTTACATATGCAACCCTCGTTCCCTGAAGAACAGAACTGAGACGTCACGTCGGTGACCGACGAGCAGGAATCTCGCTTAGAGATGTCCAATCTACTCTGAGTGTATAAAAACACATGAATGAAATTGTCATGCGCTGATTAACATGCAGCTGCATCTGATCGCAGCGGATGAAGTGCTCATTAGTTCTTTGCTGAGGAGCCGAGCCGGTGACACGGCCCCCTAGCGGCGGTACAGCCCCATGGCGATGGGACGTGACGCTCTCTGTTCCCTTCTTCAGGGAATGAGGGTTACATATGTAACCGAGACATTCCCTTTCAGATGATCACATCGAATCACATCGGTCACCGACGAATAAAGATTTCTCTACAAAAACGCTGTGGAAGCTGCCCCTTCCAGCGTTGTGTGGGAGTCTCCCAAGCCCCCAGTGTTTGGCCTCTATGCCGGGACTCTGACCGCGGGATACCAGAACTGCACTACCTCAGTAACTGGAGCACTGGGACGTCTGAGAAGACATGTGGAAATCTGCCTTCACGAAGGAGGTTAAGATGAATACACATATATCATAAACTTTTCCAATGCATATGGAATATGGGAGGTGAATGAACCCTCATGAACAGCAGACTGCTGGGGGAACACTTTTTTTTTTCTCTCTTCGTGAACATGAGGTCCTCAGGGGGTATCACTCAAGGGGCCCCAGCCCTCTAGCAGTTCTCAAGGAGTCATCGCATCGAAGGCCTTGCACCAGATGCTCCGCAACTTCTAGGTGCCGACAGGGAATGGAGGAACTCAACAGGGTCTTCTATTTCGGACACTCACACACAGTAATTGGAGAATTACTGTTGCAAAGCCAGCCGAAACCGGGCCACGCCGTGCCACTACCTATTAGAAGTGAGAACAGGGGAGGATACCGGTTCCACACGAAGGCTATAGAATCTAGCGAACATGTTAGTGGGTCACCCAACCCACAGTTCTGCAAATATCTGCCAGCGAGGCGCCACATGCTAACGCCCAGGATGACGCTACACTTCTTGTTGAGTGAGCTCGTACACTGAGGGGCAGGGCGCACCCTGTGCTTGATAGGGCAGGGTAATGGCATCCACTATCCAGTGGGCCATCCTCTGCTTTGAGATGGCATTCCCCTTCTGCCATCCTCCATGACTGGTCTGAGGTCATGAAGCTCTGTGTCCGGTCAACGTAGCATCTAAGTGCTCGGACAGGACACAGCAACAGCAGGGTTGGGTCTGCCTCCTAAAACTAAAAGAGAGTTTACATGCAAACTCTCAATCAGAGACAGAATTCAGTAACTGCAAAGTTTTATCTCATTGGTTTATTTAACTACTCCCTATGTGTTTGTGTTATGGCACTCCTAGACTGTATTACAGTGTCACGTGTGATGTAGGTCAGGTGTATGGGGTTTTATGAGTGTTTTTCTGACCGGATACTCTGTAGCCGTTTCCAGCATCATTCATCATTCAGGAGTGCCTCGAGTGCAGCATCTCGCTGAAAAATAAACATGTCACCATCGCTACAAAGAGTCCTGTCAGACATTCAAACACTCCTTCTCTTTGTCTTGTTTCTCCTACACTGTCATCTGTCCTCTCTCTGTGTTCTGTGAGGTTTTCCCTCTGAAGCTTCTTCCCAGTTTTTCACAAGTAAACACAAATTCAGTCCTCTACCTTTAGCTAATTAAGCATAGAAATAAAGTCTGCTTTATTTGTGGCTCAAAGGGTGTACTGCATTCATAAAAACTTGAATGCAAACAATGTGACAATGTGTCATGATTCAATTATTTGACCTCGTTCGAGACTTTATACCGCTTTATCACTTAATATTACTACATTATCAAGTTATGACCAGTTTTACTCCTTACTGGAAAAGTAAAGTAAATGCTTCTGAATACATTATCCACAATTCTCTGTGTCCTGCAGGCATTTCTGCTGTAAGAGCACACAATAAGCAATACCTGCAAACATGATAAATTGACTCATGTTTTCTCATAGCGCTGTGTTTATATGGATATATATCTACTTGACTGGTTACTCATAAAAAAATAAATAAATAAAAAGTATGCTCAACATGAAAACTCCATGAATCATTCAAAACAGTTTAATAACAGAATCATTGTAAATAATTAACTAAGAATGATTTGTCCACAAATTGAATGGATAATTACTTTTTTTGTAAAACTTCAGAAGAGTTTAACACTGCTTTATGGTCTTTTGAAGTTTGAAACTGCATTGAAAATACAGCAAAAAATTAGGGCCGGGACTCGATAAAAAAAAAAAAAAAATCTAATTAATTAGAGGCTTTGTAATTAATTAATCGCATTTTAATTGCATATAAATATTTTTGTGCGATTATAAATATTGAAAAAAACTGTTCTTAGAATATTGAATACACTGTTCTTAGGTCTCAGGTTCTCAGAAAGGTTTTTTTCATATGGATTTTTAGTATACCATTGAATAATGCCTGAATGCATAAGCTTAAGCAACAAACAGACCAGTGCAATATTGTCATTAAGTGTAGCAATAGGATATTTAGAAATATAGTGGCTTACATTTAAAATTCAGGAACCCTATAGGTAGGTAGACCTTCTGTAAACTGCTTTTTTAAGTAAGTTAAGTAAGTGCAAAAATAAGTGCAATTAAAATGCGTAAAACATTTTTTTTTGATCCCACCTTTTTGGGAGTAACACGCTATTAGAATTATATGAGCTTAATCAACATTATAACTATGTGTGAGTGTAGTTATTATGACAAATAACAAAACAAAACAAAACAAAAAAACGAATGATGAACGATGTTTGACATACAAGTAAATGCGAAATTTGTTGATTTATAAACTTTTAGGTAACCCAGCTAATACTTCATGACTTCAAAGTGCATCACACATAGTTTCGGCCCTGTATATAATTACTTCCATAAACCTTTTGAATTGAGTCAATATGTGAGACAGTGTTTGAGGGTGTAAAAAAGCATTTGTTGGAGGCCTGAAGGCTCACCTTTACCCCAGCAGCAGGCAAACACACCTGATTCAGTCTTTCCAAAGCCCAGAGGAGGCAACGGGAGGTCAGATATGAAGAGACATGCATAATGCTGAAATGTAAGTATTCTGCATTAGTCATTCTGTTCAGGAAACGGAATGCCAGCACTTTCTATACAGTATGTGGTTGGACTTGATTTACTCATCAAGGTCAATCCTGTGCACGGCCCTAGTCACACACTAATTGTATCTCATGTGGGTGTAATGTATTTTCAGCATTTACAAAGGCTAGTTGGTGACATTGCCATCGGAATCCAAAATGTCATTGTTTTTCTCTACCGCCCGCGTAAGAATTCCCGGCTGAATTACTTACTGTTTTTGACAAAAAACTGAAGTTGTGTTGAAATTTAATTGCTTTCTGATTTAACATCTCTGACTTTGCAACAGGGGATCAATCCGAAAATGATTTTGTAAATGCTTTTTGACCACCACCAAGGGGCATGCGGTAGTTGTTTTGCTTCACTGTTTCATCCAGAATTCTAAATCTGGAGACTGAAATCACTGAAATCACTGATGGTATGCAATCACGTTTTCAAACATCTTTTATAAAAAACAATATTTAACAATTTATGCACTATCCTATTTTTACATTATATTTTTTGATCATAAATAAATAGGATATTATTTTCCTGTTAATACATTTGTCAGATCCTCCGTGTGAATACGTTGTTGTTTAAATGCATTATTTTAATACACATTTATTTCACAGACATCCCCATGAGAAGCAATTAATGTCCGTATAGAGTCTGACAATAAGCTAGACACATTTCAACTGTCTAGGTCTTTGCCTTTCTAATATTAAAATCCCAGAGGGATTCTCATTTCTGTTCAGCCAAAACCAAAAAGCAAAACAGTGTTGAGTGGATACGGGGATGATATATGATGAGCGCAGAGGTAGAACTAATCACTGGATTAGTCAGATTCTACTTTTTGTTTACAATATTTAGGAGCAAGCAGATTAGGTACTTATGAGCACAGTTGTGTTTCAAACAGTTGTGTTTGTTAAATATTTATTTATTATTTTTGTTACTTCTGAAAGGATTCATTCTGGATTAATTTTCAAACCTTCTTGCTACTTTTTGTTGCAACATATTTTGAATTTTTCCTTGCTGCTCTGACCAGCTAAACCATAGAAGAAGTGCGCTCAACTGTGTACATTTAAGAAAAATGTATTTAATGCACTTGTATGCTTTAAGATGTATCTGGAGTCTAAAAATAAAGCATGAATGTTATTGAATTAAAATGTGTGAATGGTTCCCATAAGATTAGAAAACGTCATCAGCCTAATACATAAATGGCCATATTTAAACAGCTCTGAGACTCCAAACAGAACATTAAACTGGGTCTGGTTCAAAATGTTTCTGCTTCTGTGAAACTTTTCTGCTTCGCTAAGCTGATTGTTGTGCAAAGCCTCAGTTTTCAAAAGGACCTTTTTAATGACACACTCTGAAAGGAAGCTTAACTTCTGAACTGCATTAGTGCGCAGAGACTACATTTTAAAACTCCTTTTTATGTCCAATTGTGGAACGCCAAAGTGAAATAAAGGCCTTCTTGACTTTTCTATTAGTAGATGTGCATTGGATCATCATTGTTGTAAACCCTTTAAAGAAATAGTTCACCCACAAATGAGCATTTGCTAAAAAGATTAGGATGAGTTTGTTTCCTCATCAGAAATGTAGCATTGCATCATTTGCTTAGATATGGATGCTCTGCAGTGAATGGGTGCCATCAGAATCTAAACAGCTGATAAAAACATCACAATAATCCACAGTGTTTATTATAATACAACAATCCAAACGTTATTATGGACTCTAAGCTTGTCTTCTCCAGATGTTAACTGATGTTTTTATCTGCTGTTTGGACTCTCATTCTGACGGCACCCATTCATCCATTGCTGAGACACTGATGCAATGCTACATTTCTCCAAACCTGCTGGAAAAAAACCAAACAAACTAACTAACAAAAAACAAAAACCCTAATCTTAGATGGCCTGAGGGTTGAGTCAACTTTAAGCAAATTAAATTTTTTAGGTGAAGTCTTGCTTGAATTAGAATAAATATATTTATTTCCACTTGACATAAGGTATGTTAGATATGTACAGTATTCTACATACCTAGATGACATCTGATCCTTTGCACAATTGAGTTTTGTTCATATTCCAGTGCTCGCCTTTTCATGTACAACACCTAACAAGATTACTTAGCATTTACCGTTGAGTGCATTGAGAAAGTTTAATCTTCCTTAATTTGGTGACAGAAGTCGAAATGAAATTGCAGTTGCTAAATTCTGATGAGTAATGGAGCAAGTAATGAAATGACTCTGGAAAACAATTCACACTCACTTAATATGCGGCTTCTTCTGGTAAAGATTATTAATATGTTGCTCTCCTGTGGGTGACATCTGAGGCACACTTGAATGGGTGCCGTAATGGTGCATAGTTGAAGTACTGTGCACCGTGCTGAAATAAAGCCCTGGAGAAACACACACACATACAAGGTCTCTGAGAGCGCTCAATGGTTTGTGAATCGATACAAAGCAGATGGCTTCGAGGACAAAGATATAAGTGTAGATTCAGCCAGCGGCCTTATAGTGAGTTTACCGGTGTAAGAGTGCTGCAATCTCAAATACAGTGACTAATGTGTCGATACACTCAAAATCAGATGCACAATGTACTGAAGACACTTATAGCTGATGAATAAAATTAAATTAAATAACATAAAATAAGTGAAATTTCCAGATACGTATCTGTTGTTGAAGCCCTGAGACTTGCAAGAGTGGCTTCTAAGCCTTCATTACTTATCTTACTTGATCTGTTTACTGCTTTTGATACAAACAATCCTCCTGTAAACCCTCATCTCTGGAGCTAGTGGGGTGCCTCAGGGCTCAGTTCTTGGACCACTTCTCTTCTCTGTCTACATGGCATCACTAGGCTCTGTCAATCAGAAACATGGCTTTTGATATCACTGCTATGCTGATGACACTTGACTCTCACTCCATTCTAATGCTGCTAGCATCTCAGCTTGTTTTGTTGCTAAAACTGCCTGGCCCTTTATTTCAGAACACACTCCATGTTCAAGCTCTTGTTCTCTCCAGACTGGAATGTTGCAATGCTCTCTTGACAGGTCTTCCAGTCCATCAAACCTTTGGAATAAATAAAAAATTTAGCTGCAAGAGGAATCTTTAATGAGCCGAAAAGAATGCACATCACGCCTCTGCTTATCAATTTATTTATATTAACCCATTGCTCATTATTATTATCTGTCTGTCTTTTTTTATTTAATCTAAAATTAAATCTAATACACATTAAACTGTAAAAAGACATGCCATGTGAGTTTATAGTGACATATCACACTAGATCTATTATTGTGAAGGAAAATACCAATAACCAATTTTTTTTTTCTTGTTTTTTTTATAAAGTAATTTTTGTACATCATTATCACATATATTTATTTATGATAAACTATGCTGTTGTCTCACAGTCAAGTCAAATAAAGGCAGGCAAGTTTTATTATCCAAACTGGCACATCTCAGGTGTTACATGGAAAAGCTCTACTGCACATTCGATACAAACTGATATTGTTTGAATACATGTCTAAATTGCACAGGTCTAGTGTTTCAAGTGACATCGGAGGACGAAAGACATCCGAGCGAGTGTCAAAGGGAAATTTAGATGGACAGGACCCTGATGAGCTGCCCGTGATGAGCCAGTGTGCTGGAAAAGACCATTACCCAGACCTTCCTCTGCAGCTTCGGCTGGAGAAATGCGCACGCCTTATTTAACAGTTCAATCAAGGCCCATCTCAGAGCTTAATGGAGCAGAAATACCAGAAGCCAACAGTTGTTATGGAGTTGCATTACCTGTCTGACCTTTCAGATATATATCATGATAGAGAGCATTTTAAAGTCCGGAGTGTAGCTGCTCCTCACACCAGCTGTCTGTTACGATCATCTTTAGAATTATTGACATTTCAAAATTAAATGTTAGTCTTGTAACCGATGATTCTGTTAATTAGTGGTGTTTGATAAGCAAACATCGCAATATCGCTCATACTTCAGTCATATTTCATTGACAAATCAATAACTATAAGTGTAACAGCTTGTCTCGTATCTCATCCCTCACAGTTTATGCTAAAGATGTGAATCATACCTCAAATCATGCAGAATTATATGTAGTTTAGATATGTAGTTTGGTTTGTGCTTTGTAAGAAGTAAGAAGTTCATTATTAGCGTCATGAAAGCCAAAATGAAATGCTTAAATTATACAAGTACATTTTGTAGTTTTTTCAGTACTTTTTCAGGGACAAGAAAATTAGGACATTCAGCTGATTTTTTATTTTTTTATTTTGTTTGCCCCAACAAAAGCTGATGATGCAGACAGAGAGTTATATTCATCTTTAATATAAAAATACCCACATCCCAAACATACATAAATAATAACTACATAAATAAATGAAAATCACTGTCCTAAAATAGCTGTACAGATAAGCCAGACCACAGCGTTATTAAAGAAACATCTCTTCTCACACTCACACATACACACAATGGACGTACTATATCGATTTATCATGTGCTGTATATAAACAAATAGACTTCATAATATATTTGTATGCATATTTATATTTCAAGATATATACACCACATGTGCAATATACTGTATGTACACGTCTTTAAGGAAAACGTATGTTGTGAATAAGTTTATGAACATGTCTTCATCTTTATGTAAACCAATGCATTATAAAGAATAATCAATAAAGCTATTGCATGTAAAAATAAAACTGTTCAAAAAGGCACCAACAAAATAAAGTATTGCCAAAAATTCTAACATAGGCTATCTGGCTCATTACAAGTGTCACACTTTTTTTGAAGAAGGAGAGAACTGTTACTGGAAGCTAATTTTCTAATGTTCTCTAATTTTATTAATGAAGCAGATGGCCGACCTCAACGGAGCATCCAGTGCAAAGCTGTTTATTAAACATGATAGGTGCCAAAAAAAAAAAAAATTCAATATTTTGCTGTGAAATTAAGCAAATTAAATTAAATTAAATAAAAAATGTAAGTGTACATCTCACATTACAAATGTTGTCTTTGTGTTTCCTTCATCCGTAGATTATTTCCAAGACTTTCCTACAGCGACTTCTTCTTTTTTATAAAACCCCATGAGAGACAACTCAAACATATGCCTATAGAAGTGCATTAAATCATTCTGTGTTACTGTAATTAAGTGCAGCCGTAGCTTTATAGGTTGCTTGTGTTCTGCATGTTTGCTTTGTAAGGCAGAGCACCCTTTTCTCTGGGAAACAGTGATTGCATGCTCCTGTACTCGAGTGGAGTGGAATAATGATGACACGTGTCAATAAAGAAGAGTAATCAGGAGGGAGCACAAAAGAAACAACAGGATCACCCAAGCCTGCTTTCTTGCGATATACGGGAAAATATGAATGCTTTGCTCATAATATGCATGCAGAGCAGATCGGCACAACAATGCTGATGAATAAGGGTTATTGTGCATTTTTTATGAGGTCAAGCTTGCAGAGAACATTAAACTTCATTGCATCCCTACATAACACTCAGACCATCACAAAGTAAAATCCAATAAAGACCTAAATTAACTTATGAGTTTCCACTGAAACAACCTTTCATTTCCGAGAACTTCTATAAGTGTCTGAGAGCTTGACATTTCCTCCACAGTGCCCACTTTGTGCACGCAATATATTGAATTACTCTTTAAATTATTTAGATTGCTTTATAATTTAAATTTTACCAGATGGATCCACATGATTTCGGCCGTTAATACTTCAGAACCTTTCAGATGCAACCTGTGAAATCCTGCAGCTTTCCTCCGAAGAAAAATTTTAAAATGAATGGTGTTTGGCTGGGGACTAATGTGTTTGTTTACAACTTTTGATTGCTATGCCAGTTGGATTTTTTGTGCCTTTCAAATTGTTTAAAGGTGTGCTTCTGCTTTGATTTCCATTTGGCTTTTTCATACTAGCTTTATGATTTTTTTAAGCTGTGGAAGATATGTTGCTATATAACTATTTTGGTTTCCACTGACTTCCATTGTTTGTTTTCAGAATATCTTCTTTTTTAAAAAAAGTCAGTCATATAGGTATGTGTTACGATCAAGCTGGAGTTGCCAGCCCATCTCACTGGTTCATCAGACTTACTCTATGTGTTTTGTGTCTGTTGTCATTCATGGATTCATGTCAATGAACTCTTGTCTTCGACCTCTTGTCTGTTACCATAGTGTTTCATTCCTGTCTCCGTCCATTTTGTTTGTTGTCTTAGTGTTTCATTGATGTCTCCGTCCGCTGTCTAATTACCAGGCGTACTTAAACCCCGGTCTGTCTCTGCCTCTTTGCGGTTCATAAGAGTGTTCATTGCAGTGTTTCCCTGTTCTTGTTTTCTTATTTTCCTTGTGTTCCCTGATCTGGATTATTGTTGCCGACCTTGCTTGTTTTACGGACTAATGCCCCGGCTAGCCCCTCTGGATTCTGCTTGTTCATCGTTGGACAAACGCTACGAACCCTGATTACTCTCTTGCCTCCCCCTTGATGTTTATAGTTGCCAGTACTATCCTGTCTGTCTTCTCTGTGTTCACCGATAAAACAGCCTGCACTTGAATCCACTTGAACTGCCTCCATATATCGTTATTTCTGGTTGAACGGTCACTTGTTTTAAGTTTATATTTTGATCAAGGTCAAAGGACAGGTGCTTCCGTGTTTTGCCTGGTCTTTTACTCCCATGTTCCCCAGGTTTGCATTTTGTCAGAAAGAAGTGAAACACCACGGGCAAGGTTTTTCTGCCTCATCATGAATAATTGTGATTTTGAACTTGGGAATAATATTAAATTATATATGCACGGGGCATCCTTTCTTAATCTTATCTGGCATTTGCAGTAAACAATTAAAAACAATCACTCCGTCATGCATCTTTCATGAGAAAACAGAGATTTGTAAACTCTATGCTTCCATTAGACGCTCCGAGTGACACTAATATTATTCAACGGTCTCTGGGTAAACCTGGTTTTCGCCTCCTTCGGCCCAGAGAGATGTCTGCTGTATTTCTTAATTCATGTTCTTTGACCTGCGAGAAGACAGGGGCATGGAGACATGTACACAATTACTTTTACAGCTAATGTGCTCAATCAAACATCCACTAAAGCCCATTTGAGATGTGTCGTCCTTGGCCTTTATTGTGCCACAAATGGAGGCCAGAGAAAAGAAATGTCCTGAATATCTTGGCATGGTACCAGAGATCAAATGGTGAATTTTGGTCCACCATGGAAGACGGGAGCTTTTTTGAAGATTACATTAAACTGTTTACAGCTACGACCAGCAAATTACAAAAGCACATAATGTAATATGCTAATCGTACACTTTAAAGATTTGAAAGGTTCCATTGGGGATTTTTATTCCATTTATTTATTTATTTTTAATTGCTTTGCAAAAGCAACAGCAGTAGAATTCACTGGCAGATACTGAAACTGTAACGCCAGACTGTATCGAGAAACGCTTCATAAGTACTGCATAAATAAGCTTTTTCCTACAACATGTGTACCTTCCTGTGCATCTTCTTAGAAAACAACACATTAGTAAATCCCTCAAACTGAAGCTGTACTTCTGAAAGCAGGGGAACTATTAGCTGTGAATGTCACTTTGTTATTGTTTAAAGGCATTTTTATCTCATTAGCGCTAACTGCTTTTCATTTACTGCGACTGAATTGCATCTTTCACTAAACAAAAGCAGTAGCCATTTCTAAACTGTAATGAGAGGAAGATGTGAGGATAGGCTGCATGAATCAGTTGTAATATTGCTGGAATATGTTCATAAGCTTTGATTTGATATATTATTTATTTACACAAATAGCATGCAGCAATCTTTAATTACCTAAACCAGCCTTATATCGGTGGCAGGTATAAGCTGGTCTGGCATTTATATTGTTTGTTTGTTTTTTCAACTGAGCATTTATCAGTGAATGTTTACATATTTTGCACAGATGCTGATATGTGTAGTATATACTGATTTTAGTACAACATGTCCCTGTGAACATCTCTGTTGATCCTGGGACAAAATAAGGATTAACCAATCAGGTTTAAAGACACAGTTTACAGTTTTTATGAAGTTTTGGCTTACATTCAGTGCTTGTATCAGTGTCAGTCATCTATCGATTTTAGGCATTACTCATGGCTAAGGTTAGGTTTGGGTGTAGAGATAAGGTAAAGACTATATTTTTGCATTAAAAAGTTGTTCCAGGGTCAACAAAATATGTCAACCTAGGGACATGTAGATATATGCAGATAGATAGAAAGACAGACAGACAAATAAGTAACATGAGGACTGTTTTACATGAGCCCAACCAAATGAATTCTATCTGCGGCCACTCAAAAAAAAAAAAAAAAAAACACAAACACAAACAAAAAAACCTCAGCATGACATCTCTGTGCATAATTGCAGTGTTTGCTTTATAACATGAAAGATTGGAAAGATCTGTCACATATAAAAAGAATAATCAAAAATTGCAGGTTACCTTGAGTCTGTCTCCAGGGTACTTTCAAGCCTTTTGCTCTTCTCAGTGGCCCATATTATTAGCTTACAACTTTTTATTAGAGAGTTAAGGGTACGTGTTAGCACCTCATGGTAGCTAAATACTAAGCAGCTAAAACAAACAACAACAAAACCAATACTGCAGTAAGTGTACAACGTGTCTTGAATTACTATGCTACAATGACCTTTATATTCCATCTAGTGTATATAAAACACTAAAATCGTACGAGTGAGGTCATACAAATAAACATGAATTTGCCATTTTCCACGAATACGTATGAATAGGTTGTGAGACTGTGTTGGACTTTCTTAATCAGTATTGAAATTCAGATTGGATTTTAAAAGAGCCATGAACAGGGTGGACATTTGGCGTTTGTTTATAGTGAATAGTTTAGGATTAGAATACATGTGTCCTGATCAGCTGCTGAAGGCAATCCAGCTGCCTGCAAACTGTGTGTGTATGTTTTGTGTCTGTTTTCATTCATGGACGCTGTAAGGTAGAGAGCTTTCTTGGCTCGCATTTCATGTCTCGCTTCTGGGGTTTCTAATTTTGGTTTTAATCTTACTTCTACGTGTTAGGTTTTTACCTCGTTTTCAT
>JAUYWG010000055.1:755215-766242 GCA_034779775.1 Enteromius afrohamiltoni
AATCCTGACTGGAAATCCTCACAGATACCATTTTTCTCTAAGAAGGAATATAATTGTGAGGATACTACCTTTTCTAGCATAGGGTGCATAGGTAGCGGTGTTAACGTCCAGAGATGAGAAGAGGTTTGTAGAGGGAAGAGCGGAGGACACTACAGAGGAAAGATGTGAGGATGAGAGTGATCGTAGATTACGTCTGAAGGTAACAGGTAGAGGTGTTGGAGGTGCACTGGAAGAAAGATATAGGGTAAATGTAAAGAAGAAGTGGTCAGAGATGTGAAGGGGTTTAACCAGGGTGTTGACTTCAGTGCAATTACGTATGTAAATGAGGTTTAGTTGCTTGCCTGAAAAAAATTCCATTTTTTAGAAATTAGTATACCAGTACCCCCACCCCTCCCAGTGTGTCGAGGGGTGTGAGAGAAAGAGAAGTGATTGACAGAGCAGCAGGGGTTCCTGAGTCATCAGGACGAATCCAGGTCTTAGTCAGGCCCAGGATACTAAGTGAGGATTGTATTGAGAAGCTTTGTTAACAGCTAACTGGCAATTCCAGTGGCCGACAGTAAAGGAGAAAGTTTCAGGGGATGAAATTGCGATAGGGCGAAGGTTAGTGAGATTGCGTTGTAGTTTGCGTGTGAAGTTGGTGAAGCGGTGTCTGGAGGTAATTGGAATATATTGGAAACACATGATAGAGTTTAAAAAAAGAGAGAAAAGATAAAGGAGTACCTAAGTGCGTTGCTTGGGTAAAGTCGCGCAGGAAAAGTCGAAGGTCTTTACTCTTCTCGGTCTTAACACGAGGAGGCTGAACGACAGCTCGCTGATACTGAATACACTGCTAGAAGCTGGACACGCCTTCTGAATTAAGGCCAATCTCTAAGCAAATAGCTCGAATCGAAAATAGAAGTGAGATGCTTCACACTTAAGTTACCGCCAGGTATCAACAAAACTAACTTCAATACAGTAATCAAATGTGCTAATTACAACGAAAAATAATACTACAAATAGCCAGGAAACAAAAATACACTTTCTAGCACCGTGCAATAATTTAAACACAATCTTATCAACATACTGTATTAAATATTAGGTAGGTGTAAAGTAAACATTTTTTGTTTATTTTTGAGTTATTAAACATTGTATGGTGAAAGTTGGTACCTTATATTTCTATTATATGCTGCTGTGTACCAACGTTAGCACAACATTTTCCCAAAATCATGTTTTATCGGAGATACAAGATCTATAACTTTGGGAGCAGGGAGATTATACGCTGTCATTGACATTAACAGCAGTGTTCATCAAAGTCTTGAGCCTTTTGACAAGAGACAAGGCTTTACGAGCTAATCAATGCTAATGATTGCAGTTACATACATCTTTCTAAACTCTATTTTAAACATTAAAGCTATGAGTGGTGCAATACAAAAATAAAACGATAAGATGCTGTCTATAGGCGGACAATCTGCACGCAAAGTAAATTAAATTAAAATAGTTCAGTTTTGTGTTTAATGTCAAAATTATTATATTTTGTTTTGTTTTTTTTATTATGATAATTAAGAAAAAATGTTTGTTAAATATAAGTTTTTGTTTTATAAAGTAGGCTAACGACCCTGCCATCAGCATGAAGTGATCATAAACTCTGTTTGATCACTTTAGCCTTCTCAAACCATCACGACTTGTCTAAAATAAAACTCTAGATATAACCACAAAAACAGTTTAAGCTTATGACAATGTTTACATGTTAATAATGCGCTATAAAAATAAATGTGGGATAAGTGCGGAGAGGCTGCGCTGAGCAGGAGGCAAAAGCGCAATCACTTTTATTTTTTCAGAAACAAAATAGCCAACGACATCAATTTAAATGTCCATCATGAAGTACATAACTCCGAACTGTAAAGAGTCTACTTTTATTTGTTTAGTCACAAGATCAACAAAACATTGTGATTTTAGGCTAAACTAATATATATATATATATATATATATATATATATATATTTTTTTTTTTTTTTCTTAACCTGCCGCCTTCATTTTTTATGTTTATTTGAAGAAATCTTAGCTGGTGCAACCGGCCCCTGGTTATGCTGGGTTGAAATGCAGCTGGAACTGGTCGTAGCTTTAAAGGGAAAGAGGTATACTTTTATTTAAGGGATGTACACGTCTTTAGACAAAATGTCAATACAGTATTTTTCAGAACCTGTACTTTGCTTATTATTCCATTTAACTTATTTGGCTACTGTAAAATTGGCAAAGGGAAATGTCTGCCTGAATGGCGCGGGGATAGTTTGTAACATTGATGTGTGTATTTCAAGTGTGTTTAGGAGTGGAAGGGGTTCAATACGAATACGTGTATCATTACACCCCTAATATATATACACACACACACATCCTAAATGTTTTTTTTTTTTTTAATTATATCGCAGAAAAGAAACATTGACTGAAAGTGTAAATGCATTCTGCATTGATTTGCAGAAGTGGGAGCAGAACCGGTGACCTAGTATCAGTATCTTTATGCTACTATTTGTCAGGTTTTTTTATGTGTTCCAGTTTTTCTTCACGCTGTGTGAAACACAAAAACAGTCAGGCTTCACGGTGGCACAGTGCCGAGTTGCAGCTCTCCTCTGTTTGATGAGCCACGCATGTCCTCACACGCTACCGACCTGCCTGCCTCTCTGAAAAATGACACTGCAGGGTTCATTTACGGCGATGGGCTGGCAATGACACATTGATGGTTTGGTTGCAACGACAGTGAAGGTTGAATCTTTGATTTGTGTTTTCCACCTCTTCTGACAGGTGTCTCTCCAACACATTTCATTTGATAAGGAGCTGACACAGTGCCCCATTCTCTAAAGCTATTTTCTCTAAAACAACATGTCGCTTCATTTGTTTTTGGCGATTGCAGCCTATCGATTTGGGTGTGGGGGGAACATCATGTCCTGTTAGAGACATCAAAATGGCAATATCTGATACCATGCCACACGTCTTACTCCAGGGGTGTCCTAAGGCCTGGAACAATACTACCCATGATGTTGTTAGCATTTTGTCATTGCACAAACCAGTGTTTTATCTCCAAAAGCAAACCGTATTTTCAAATTTGTGCATTGACACTGATGCAGCATCAATGCCGTTGCCCTGTGGGAAGGTACTGGATCCTTCTTGGAGAACCTTGGAGCAGCTATAAATAATGGGCTGCGGAGTGCAGGAGAGCGAGCGAGCAGGTGCCTTTCGGCAAACTCTGATCAAAACTGCACCAAATAGGCTTATTAGCGTTTTTCTCACACCGCCTGGGAATGTGGAAAGGGTAATGTGTGACAGAAATGCAGTTTTTGGAGTTCCCACATGGTCTACTAAACCTTGATTTAGGGTTTGTTGAGTCACGCAGAGTAGGAGTATGATGTATATGAGCACTTCCGTAGCCAGCACTGTTGCTGCTTAGCTGAGTGCCAGTGCTCAGGGTCTATTAGTCTTTTGCACAGTTTCTTGTATTCATACTGCCTTAGGGCTGGTCTCCCTGTCTCCTTCACACATTTACACTCAGCATAGGGATGATATCTCTGTTGCCTTGCACCTGGCTTGGATGAATATTTCTTTGACACCGTTTCTTTTCTCCTCTGTCTGTTGCAAGATGGTCCTATCTTTAGCTCCCTCTCCTATTGCTTCATAAAAGCTACAATCTGTAGATGTGCACAAACTTTACTTTTTAGGAATTGATTCAACTCTGGCATATTTGAAAAAGAAAAAAACAATTGTCTCAGGGTCACTTTTCAGGAAAATGGAATGTCGCAACACATTCTAATTGAAATGTGCAGTGAGTGGTGCATAAAATGCGTTTGGTTTTATCCAGAACAGATAAGTGCAAATCTTACATCAGCTTACTGCATTGGTTGTTGTTTACACTGTAACAGTAGCGCTCAAACATGAATGCTCTATTGTGCTTGAAAATAACCTAGCATGTACAGGAAACATAACTCATATTTTTAACAATATATAAAAAAAGGATAGAAAAAAATCTTGACCTTATAAACATTTGGCATAAGGGATAAATCCGTTGGTGTTTTTCTGCCTTTAGTGTTTATTTCAGCTAGAAACTGTAGTGAATTTTTACGTACAGGCACATTTTTGGATTTTTTCAGTGAGCCTATGTTGGCTAAAACAGCTTGCTACTGGGGCAGAACCATCAAAGATACATCTTTGTACCATATCTACCTCTTTGCACATTAAGGTACTAATATGCATAATGCCCCAGAAAGAAAGAAAGAAAGAAAAAAAAAAAAAGAAAAAACATACACATTAAAAGAATACGATCTTTGCATTTTTACTGACGCTGTATGAACAGACTCGGAAAAGCAACAAAATTAACTGCGAAAGTCAGTGACTTAGCTTTGCTGATGATGCCTGCTTTATCCCCGTGAGAATTACCACAGATGCTAACACAGGCACACACACACACATACCTGCAGCTGTCTTGAGACAGAGCTGCTCTTCTTCTTAAAGAGCCAAAGCTAAGCAGCTGAACTCTGCAGTCATAATTGTACGGCTTCAGCTAATGGTGGCAGCACCAGGCTCCTCATTTGTCTTCAAGAAGGCGATACAGTCCAGCAAATCCTCTAATAGTTTAAATCATCCAAGGTTTCTGCCGGACACAGATGTCTCGGTCATGCCAGAGTGCTAATTAGCGAGGTAGAACATAGGTGAGAGCCAAACGAAAGAACAATCTTCCTCATCGCCCGAAGGTGTGATATCATTTCGAGAAAGCATGGCATATAACACATTTTCACCACTGCTGATCTGGTCAATATGTTTAGCGGGATCCTCCAGACAGACGGGGTTCGCCAGCTATGTTCTGATTGGCCGGAGGTCCACTGGGGAAATGGAGCACCCGCTCGTACGCAAGCCGTAAGAGCAGAAAATATGAGTGCAGACGACCAGGTGTGTCCTGACTCTGATTGAATTCCCGCCTGCCTCTATGGCCTTCACCACCACAGCTCACTTTTCATCTCACCTAATCTCATTATGATTTTATGGCCTGTGCCGCCCGGGGATGTGAGGCTTTAGGAGCGCACAGAGCTGCCAAATAGATTCTCTTCAAGCCGCCACGAAAGAGAAACCAAATAAGGAGTGAAAATCTCCAGCTTCCCTCCAGTTCCAACTTGATAGAGTTGTTTTTTGACAGAAGCCAACTGGAATGGCGAGTTGAATTGTTGCCGTTTGATACCGCTGGTTTATTTTGCCCCTTCTAATGATCCTAGATGGCAGTTGTCATAGTATAATAATTTGACTTGGCTAAGACTTAACGACTTAGACTAAGACTCCAATTAGCTGGAGCCTGGAGAGACAGTTATCCTTTAATATTTGTTGTCTATAAACTGTTATAACTTTAGAGCTCACTAATAACAGGAGGTATTGGTTCTGCCAATTACCACTGAAGAGGGAACCCCTATAGATGCAACATTTAATGATTACACACAGACCTATTAACCTGGCTTGTCTCAAACCTTAGTTTATGCATGAGCGTCATTGCTTAATGTTTCAGATCTTTTATGTACACATAATAAAGTCATTATGTAATGCCCTTCAGGCTGAGATCTAATTGTTTTTCTTCTCTGCTGGATTGGTGCCTGATACTCCCACCTCTTTCTGAGGCTAATTTGGTGTTGACAGTGTGTCACATTAGGTGTGGACGACGCCGTCCATCTGGCCAGAGCGAGTCGAGGCTATTCTTAACACAGCACACGGGGGGAGCGTGGGAGTGATAACTGACACGTTCGTTTCTGTTTTTGGATCGTGGGTTGGAAAAGACTTACACATTCATGCTGAGACATACTGTGTATGCAAAGGTGACCCCCTCCACCCCTTCCTCATGCACACACATTTTCACAAATAAACAGAGCGAGCATTTCAGTGATATTTAGTCAAGTAATAAAGACCTTTGGAGGACCATTTAGCAAAGGCACTCTAATGATACTGGCCTTATCTGTTGTACAAAAAGCATTTAGTTTATTTTAGCAACAAATGATCTCCTTGGTGCATATCTTGCAAGATAAGCAAAAAATTGGCGTTTTCCTACGCAAGGAGGAACTCTATGTGAAAAATGTATGGATTAATAAAATGCCCCTTGTGAAAAAATAAATGTACTTGATTTTACTGAATGTGCACTTGTAGTGTACTTCAAATCCCGTAAAGAGATACTTTTATGACTGCTTAACACACTTAAGTAGGCTTTTAAAAAGTAAAATTTAAAACAAATGAAGAGTTTTAAATTAAAAGTACATTTAATAAATCATTGTCATGCTTTCAAGAAGTACACTTATTTATTTGTGTATACACTTATATATTTTGATGTGTTGACTAGCACACTAAAAGTAGCTGATTACTACATAAATGTTGTATATTCAATTGAAAAATTGAAAATTCAGTGCCTCCATGTGAAATAAAATCAAACTGTAACATTTATTAATTTTGAGTTTCATGTGGTTTTTCATCTTAAATTATTCCAAACAAATCCCCCAAAGTTATGCAAGTTTTATATGTCAAACATTTCAAAGTTTGTGCAGAATCACAGTGCTGAATAGATGCCGTCTGACATGGTTCCTCTTTACTAAGCATCAGGGTTGTACAAATAAACAGGACATTAACATGTGCCAGTCAGCCTGCCAACAAATATCACCACTTCTTTAGCGTTCCACTTCAGGGGAAGGCTGCAGTTATCGTTTCTGAGGTTCCTCGCATAGAGCATCTGAAGCCCTCCAGACCCATCGCTGCAGCTTTTTGCACCTGGACAGGTATAAATATTAATCATGACCATTGTGAGAGGAAGCTTTGTGGGCTTGACGTGAGCAAAACATCCTAGCTCTTCTCTTCTCTTGCGTCTGATGACTGACAGATTTGAACATTTTTTATTTATTTATTTATTTTGCCACGAAGCATGGCCCCACAGTCGGTTGGCAGCAAACCTGTCAAGCTGTGGTGCTTAATGTGTGTGTGAAACGGTAGTGATGGCAAATCCAGGAGATTGCTGTAGTGACTGACAGGCTGGGGCATTAGCATTCAGATCCATCCCGCTACTTTGATATCTCCGTGCTGCAAGCTGATGGGACTCAGCAATCGTCCGGCATTCCCTTATTCGTCCACTTCTCCCATCTTCCTGCATGTCAGCTCTCCATCCCTGAATCATGTAGCTAGGCATAGCGCCGGTCTTTTCTGTACCTCAACGCTCTTATGCTGTCGTCCTTCTTCCCCCCGGCTGCCGTCTTAGCTCAGAATCCTTTATGTTTTGACTAAGAATACAAAGCACACACAGAACTGTTTTCACCGGCATGTCAAGATGACATGTGGTAACATGACTCATTTCAACAAGGAAAGGATATGAAAGGCCTGAGGACATGTCCAAGGTCAAAACACAGAGAAGTACTTTTAGCCCAGGGGAAAGTACATATGGTCTTTGGCTAGAAACGGTAAAGCAGAATGTGTTTACTGTCAGTATGTTCCAAACTCGATTGTGTTGTCTTACACCATACCTGCACCCTTCTGAGGGTGCATCTTAAAACACCTTAGACTCTACATAGCCAGTGACTATACAAAATGTGTCACTGGGACACTTTTCTATCTTATTCACCCCTTAAATGTACATTTATATAACAAAATTGGTACATATTTATACCTTTTAAAAGGGTACTGCCTGACAGATTATGCATTGCAATTGACATTAACATGTTGCAAATTTGTATCTATCTATTAACTTTTCAGTATCGAATGGAATATTTAGAATTCTGAAATTGATTATTATTTTATGAATACCAAAAATGTACCTGGACATTCAATTCACTGCGGTTTACACTACAGGCAGTAAAACACCAACAGTTTTAATTTATAACTAAATTATATAGTTACAGTGGCTAATTATTAATTAATAAAGACTTGTATTTGCAGTTTCTTGCATAATACTATATTGAGACCTTTGAAACACTTTCACCATAGTGCATGGTTTGTAACCTACCTTTTGACATTTTGCATCACATAATCGGCTCCAAATGTTTGGCTCCTCTGAGAAAGTAAACTTGCTCATTAGCGAACCCGGTACAGCATTGCACTTGAGATGTGGCGATCTTGGGTATGAGTCTGTCAGACATCTGAAAGTCACTGAAATACTTGTAAAAGCAAGATAAAATGACATGGTTGCTAGAGAAAATGTTTTATTCTCATTTGCTTTTCTTAACACTAGCTTAGCTTGAATGTAGAGTTTATTTTAGATGCTGCATTATTTTAAAACACGATTAAGATAATTAACCTTTAAGCACTGGTTCATTTTGTTTCTGAATGATGCATACTACAGTACAACCAGCAATCACTTACTGTTTCGGATAAAACTGAGCATGCTTTTAGGGGCATTCACTAGACTTTTGCATGCAGACATATGCCGACGAATGCTGAATCTCAAGAGTGTATTTGTTTAGAGGGGCCATGAGATGGAGAGGAAAGATACTAATAGCATTTGTAGTATTTTGCATCAGTGTGTCAGAAGGTTGTGCTATTGTCTCAGTATTACACACATCAACTGAATAATCATGTCTGCGTGGTGCATGTCTCTGTCATGAGCTTTCAGTGTAATGCAGAGCTCACGCTACTCCAGCTGCCAAATATAGACTTTCGATTCAGTAAAATGTTCATGGTGACAATTAAAATGACAAAACTGAGCACATGAATATATGACTATGGTTTGCATATAAAGTGTTTTAGCAACATTGTTTTTGCTACACTATAATATATGTGCTCTGATTAGGTGTTTGTCAATCATCTATAGCACAAACATTACAGCATGTGCAAGCACACAACACTGCAATAAGAAGCAGACATCTAAGCAAACAATTCTGTCATTTTATAAATCCTTGCAGGCCAGTGGGTAAATAGGAGGATAAGGGCTATGACAAAATTATTGTCAGATGCACCATAACAGGCGATATGGTTAGGATGATTAAAAAGAGCCTGACAGAAAGAGCATTCTACATAAAAAAAAAACCAAAACAACAACAACAACAAAAAAAATACAATTTAATATTCAATGTGTATATTAAGCCATCATTGATCTCTTAAGTTATTCTCTGACATAGTTTTACTCTCCAAGAGCTTATGATGTTTCAATGAAATGAGATCTGTTATTAACAGCAATTAGTTCCAGGAATACATTACAGTTCTTGATTAACAATGTAGTTTAATCATGATGGCTTGTTTCCTCTGTATCACTTCAAACAAACACAATATTAACAGCTGTCAACGTTTCAGGTCAGCACCCATTATTTGTGTGAAGACAAGTCCCTGAAGAGCACCATGTCAAGGTGGTGGAGGTTTGTAATCATGTCCACATCAGGTACTGATTAATAGTTTAATCACAACTTGCCAGCGAATATTAACAAGCTTTTAATTGAATGATGTGCAAAAATAAATAATAAATATCAGTGATGTTGTTAGCGGCTATTCGAGGGAGAAAATTCCAGAATCCCTGTTAAGTCTCTTAGAGGAGCAGTGATTAACGATAATGTGATCAATTACAGATGAGAAGGATAATACTTCTTATCTATGATGATAAAACTGCCCTTCTGAGGGGGAATTTAATATAGCGCTTTACAAGAGCAACTATCAGAAGGAGGCTTTATGTTTGTAATCTAAAGATTATCTTAAAAGAGCGGTTGCTACAAATTCATCCAAGTAACCTCACAGCCAGTCTCAAGAAAAAACATGCTCACGCTCCTGAAGCCAATAATCACAAATCTCCACCACACTCACAGCCCTGAAAGCTAAAGCTTGCATGAGGGTATGTTTACATGACAACAACTTTACTTAAACATGGAAAGTTTTATGTACAGATTACAACGTTACTAAAATGTTCTCACAGATTTGCGAAACTACCAAAATCTCTGTATTTTTGTATGCCAGACCAGTAGTTGGCGATATCACTTTGTGAAGAAAGCAACCTAGGCTCATTGGAAATACATGCCTTTTCATAAATCTCTGCAAAACAGAAAACAAAACACACACACACACAAATTAACACTAGAAGCAGCAAAACTACATTTTATTAATTTTCACACAAAAAGTATGTTGATGAGTTATATGAGTTTTTTAATTCAGTTTACTCAGGAGTTCACGTGCTATGGCGTTGCACTTGAAAGATTAAAAACTACATGAAGTCATGGTTCAACAAAACAACTCAAATCCACCCAAGGAAGTTAAAATAGCATTGCGTACATTAACAAATACATTTTTACATGACCTTTGCATTTGTTAACACTATCAGGTAGATTTGGTTTTGATATTTGGTACATTAATAATTTGAATAATTTGATTAATATTTAGTGATATTCAGTGGATATTTGATTTCTGAATGGCCAAAAAATGTACCTCAAGCAGAGCAATCAAAACAATACCAGCATAATAAAAAAAAACGTGACACGGTCACTAAACTCGTGTTTTAGCAACTCAATTACGGGGTTCCAGAGATGTACAGTATGTAGAGGCATGTATTTCCATTTAGCCTGGGTTGGATGAAACCCTACTCTTTAAGTCCTACTAATGAGCATCAGCTGTGATCTGATTGGTGATCTGATTGATGAAGATCCAGGCAGAGAATTATGGGAAGTAAACTACAGGATGAGTGAGTGCCCTCTAGTTCAGCTCATGGGAACTCCAGCTAGAGATCATGACACCCTTTTTTGCTCTATAGGTCCTAGAGAGCTGAAATTTTGTAAGAAATCAAGCTACCAGCTTGATAATCCAGGGGCCTGTTTCTAAAAGGAGGTTCAAACAACTCGGAGTTTAAACTTGAACTCTGAGTTGATCAACACAGAGTTTAAAAACTCGGAGTTTTCGGTTTCAGAACAGCTGATCTGAGTAAGGTCAATCAACTCAGAGTAGACTAACTCAGAGTTAAGCGTGTACACCATGACTCTAAAAAGCCTTTATCAGTGGAGCGCCGATATTACGAGTCACCATGGCAACATCTGAAAAAAGAGGTTGGCATTTTTTTCTCCAGCTGAACTTGATGTGCTCAT
>JAUYWG010000055.1:814505-858032 GCA_034779775.1 Enteromius afrohamiltoni
TCTTCCGCGTCTGAGTCTTCCGTCACGCTACACTGGGACTCTCCTCGATCATTCATCTCTCGTCTGCCTCCGTGACATATAGCGCTTTTAACAATACAGATTGTAGCAAATTCCAACCAGTTCATTGCAATAGACTGTTCAAAATAACCAGTTTGCTGAAAAAAAATGACTTAAATAAACCCTGGTTTCACAGGCAAGGCATAAGCCTGGTTCTAAACTAAAACACATCATTATTGTTTTTTTTTTCAATATTGGATTAATTCAGCCATATATTTGAACCAGAAACTGATTCAGAAGAGAAAGAGTTAATGAGTAAAGCAAAAAAAGTAACTGTAACTGATATCCAAGCCTTTGGCTTGATTACATGTCAAGGAATTATGTCAAGGAACACAAAATAGCACTCATGGTGATATCCAGGTTTTATGAAGTGAAAAGAAGTGTCTTGGTTACGTATGTAACCCTCGTTCCCTAAAGAAGGGAACGGAGAGATCACGTATATTACAGGCGAATTAGGATCTCAATTCATTGGTCATATCCAACGTGACTTGGATTGACCGACGGAAAGGGAACTAAACATTGGTCTGGTTTCATAGACAGGGCTTAGCCTAAACCAGGATTACGGTGCAGATCTATATTCAAACCATTTTGAGTAATGAATAAGCTATTTTTACTGAGACAAACATTTCAAGCATGCCATTTTATTTATCAAAGATGAGTTTTAAGAAGATTCGTTGGCTTGCCAACACACCAGCAAACCCAAACCAGCAATTCTGTTGTTTTCTGTGGGGAAGAAATGGACAACAAATAGTTTTGCTTTCATGCTGTCATACAGGGGATTTCAGCTCCCTTTGGTAACATCATCAGCTTAGGCCACAGAGACGAATCTTGGCCCTCAAACATTTCTCAATTAATGGACATGGGGCTCATGTTCACAGTTTGTCTGCTTTGAGACCAATTATGCTGCTTCATGGGAGCACAGTGGCACTGACTTTTGGACAATGAGTTACTGTAGAGAGCCCAAAGCAGTGTCACTAGTTCACTAGTGATGCATAATGAAATGTGTCATTCAAAATAAGTGCCATAATCACTAATTTTTGTTTGCAGGAGCGTGTTGCAAGCTTATCTTAATTAAAAAAACACAGTACTTGTCATTAAAGTCCTGTAGGCAATGCATATGTCCTTAAAGTCAACCTTTAAAGTTGTTGTTGTTTGAGAGGTGTACGATTCCTATCAGGACCTTAAAGTAGACTATATTTTTAACTGCTTTTCAGTGCCGGTACTTGACTACTTGACCTCCAATTAGTGGTTAATTTGGCGGTCTGCCACGCTTCTTTGATTGACACTCTTGCTAAAACCGCTGCTAAGCTCATTTGAGCAGAAACTGTAACTCCAGCGATACTCGCTTTTTCACCCACAACCGCTGTAATCCCACAAAGTCCCATTTTAGGAAGGCTTCTTTATTCCCTCCACATATGATCCCCCACCAAGAAGCAAATACTCTTTAAGGGCTATTGAGAAAACATGGCTCAAGTCGTGTTATTTCTTTTTTTCTCCTCTGCTATATATTGGAGCCTCACTCTGTAATAGAATGGATTTAATCCAAAACGTGTTTGGTAAACCAGTATGGAAAATCTTGTTCAGCAGATTAGCGAAGCAGCATCCGAAGAAGCCTCATTGCAGCTTATGACTGGTGAGGAGCTTTTCTGTATGTATGTGTGTGTGTGTGTGTGTGTGTGTGTTTACTGCAAGGCTTTGCATTTCTGAATCAAACTGACTTGTTCTGTGTTATGGAATTCCGAAGTTCCTTCTATGTTATTGAATCAGTGCATCTGTGCTGAGTATTAATAATTATTTCATTTAAATGTCATGTTATATAGCAGTGGTTAAGTAGCATCTACTTTACTAACAAACAAACCTCACAACATTATAAAACAGTTAAAAAACGTGGACACCAGTTTCCACCCTAAAATGCAAACCAACCTTTGCCCAGGCTTCAGTCATTTAAAGGATGATTTTTTCCCCCCAAAATAATTTATAGTGTATCCAGCCTTTAGAGTACAAAAATAAAACATGTTATTGAGACAAAGTGTGTAATATATGAAACCGAGAACTTTCCAACCTGGTCTCATAAAAATATGTACCTCTGTGCACTTTTTGTGCAATACAGTTGTTATGTGCCTTACTGCACATTTTGCTGCAGATTCAAAGCAAAATGTCCTCTGAGCAGTGCTAAAACACAAGTTCAATTACATTGATATGGCGGTTCCAAACTGCTTCTTAAAGTTAATTCTCTATCATACTGGAAATATGCCCTACACCTAAACCTACCCGATGCAAAAAAAAAAATGCAAAACTGATATAAAAACACATTTGTTGATTCAACCATGTCATTTTAACTTCCTTTTATACAGATTTGAATTGCTTTGTTAAACCATAGTTACGAGTTATTCGAACCAGAGCTCCTCGCCTCTTAAGTACATCTTTGTACGCATCTCTGTAAGCTACCGAACACACACACTGTCTATGAAAACACATAGATATGAAAATGGTTATATGTGATGCTAACGTTCAAAACCATCAGTTTTCAAATATCCCAGCATATTAATATCCGTCAAGTGATTGTGCGAAAATTGAGCTTTATTAATCGAACCTCTGTACATTTGTGTGAAGTTCTTGTGTGTCAAGAGTTTTACTGCCTCTAGTGTTCGTTTCATTTGGAAACTTCAGTGATATGTACTTGTTGGTACGTATTTCATGTCTCACAAAAAATTGCACCAATGTACGTTTATGCCATGAGACCAAGTAGGAACTTTCTCATTGAGAACATACATACATACATACATACATACATGCAAAACAGACAGTAAAAACTAAATGCTATCTAAGTGGTTATTTGCTCATTTATCCAAACATACATCTGTTTGTGTTTGTTTCCTCAGTGCTGCTATTCTAGGGAATGTTTTTTGCAGTTCACTGGGCTGGATTCATCTATTATTGTTGCTTTCATAAAGCAAGATAACCTTAGGAGTGGTAAGAAAGTGTATGCGTGTCTTCATGACACCTGCAACCCAACAGTGTTAGTATTTCTCTTTCTCTCCTTTTTTTTCATCAGTAGAACCAGCAATCAATCAATACAGTTGACATTATATATGTGCAACTGAGCCGTTTTATTCACTGTCAGACCAAGGGAGCACATTGTTAGCATTGTTTCCTTCTGCAGCCTCGACTTATTGCCATGTACAGCTTGTAAGGAGAGACATTTGCTGTATTTAAATGCATTTCATTCATTTAAACACTACACTGCGGCTAATTAAGTCCATTTTACTTTTCTGCTGCAAAGACTTGTCCACACTGCTTTGTGTTGTTTTGTGAAAGATTGTCCAAGCTGTTTACCAGAAAAATATAGCTTAAGAGGATGATCAACTACATTATCTTTCAATTATTTTTATTCTTTTCACCTTGTATGTTATTTGGCTTCAAATCATGGTACATATGCATCATTAACATGATTACCACCCTGAATTCTAGTTACAATCTTTCACTGGGGTAAAGGAAATTATGCTTCAACAAGGGTTTAACTGCACACATATTGTGAACTTTACCCCATGTATTACACCACCAGGGTCCAAAACACATAGCCATGACTATTTCTTACTGATTGTGAAATTTTATTTTGTCATATTTTTTCTCCGTTTTTTTAGAGACATTGTTTAGATGTTTTTTCCATTATTTGCAATAACAGGGCAAAATATTGCATCATAAGCTAGTACTTTTCTCTCAGAGAAACTGCAACTGTCACGCAAATGTGAAGACATCATGATTTGTTTCTAATATTTTCATTTTGGTGGCATAATGGGATGAATATTTCACATTTTGGTTGAGTTCTGGAAATAAAAACATATCGGCATGTGATTCAGGGTTGGTGTAGCTCATTTTGTAGAGAGATGCATTATAAGAATAGATGTGATCATGAGTTCGAACCCAGAGAACATGTATTCACAAAACCCTATAAATCATGATTTTGCGCAATATTTGTAATGGGTAGGTTTAGGAGTGAGTTTGTGTGGTCACTCGTACAAATTAAACCTAGTAAAATATGTTTTAATCACAGTGAGATCAGTGTAACAACAGACGCAATATGACACTGTATTTATTTTTACACCCACCAGAGGCCGCTTATCTTTAAAACGTAAATATAGGTCATAATAAGGTACTTGCAGAAACGACTTATAGAGTTGTTTTTGTTGGAGGACAGGCTGTTAGTATTTATGGGGTTGCATTTGTCATGGCAACAAAGTTATACAATGGATACACTGAAAATGTTAACGTTAACATGCATATTGTTGTGTGTGCGTGAGTGTGTGTGTATTTATGTCCAATGTAAACACCTCACTGTTACACAGGTGTTTTTTTTTTTCATGCAAAAATGCAAAAATGTAGATTTGCTGAAAAGGATGTATTCAGAACAATGCATGTGTATTGGAATGGATTTGCAGTATATCACTTGTTCACCAATGGATCCTCTATAGTGAATGGGTGCCGTCAGAATGCGAGTCCAAACAGCTGATAAGCTGACATCACAATACTCCAGTAGTAATGAACGCCAACCCAGTTCATCAATGAACATTTTGTGAAGTTAAAATCTTCATTGCTCTCTCTACTCTAAACCTTGACATAAGTACATAAGTACATAATATTACTTCTGGGCCCTCTTTAAAAATATTGCCCCTAATAGCTTAATGTACTTAAATAGTAACTATATATGTACCTAGTGTGCAAACACAGTGTAGGTAAAATTTGTGCAACTACACACATGTAACCCACTGAATGATTTGGGTAAGTACAGTACATTAGTAACAACAGTATGTATAAGAGTAATTGGAACAATTTCATCCAGGGGGTGAAGATGGGTAGATTTAGGGGTAGAAATAGCACCCAGGGGGTGGAGAGGGGTATGTTGAGGGATATATAAAGTGGGTGGACTTGGATCTGGATTTGGTGCACCACTGTAATACCAGTGTGCATGGACTATACACTTACTATGAAGTGTAACATTCTGGACACCAATCACAATTCATGTAAAGCCTAACTGTTGCAATGTAACATCAGAGTAATTACATGGTAAATCCATAGGAATTGTTTATGTAAAATAAAGTAATATTAATAAGTAATATAAAAACTTTCTTTATCAAAAAGTGCTGTTAGTCCTGTTATACGTTTGTACTTTTATTACCAAATAGTGTTGTTCTCAGCATCCTGTTGCACATTTGTACTTACACAAACTGTACCATTCAATGGGTTTTTACCTGTGTGTAGTTGACATTAGAGCTGTAGATACTGTGGTTAGATACTACATACACTTCTAGCTATGCAAGTTCACAGGTGTTAGGGCAATTTAATAAAAAGTGGGATCCAGTTTTAGAATGTTTTGGCTTGTAAAAGGTAAATGATCCGTGTAAATTTCTCTCCGGATTCAGACAAGATTATTCACTAGAGAAAGCAATATTATGGATAGGACTCATTAACTGATGAACTGGAGTGGTGTGAATTATTTGAGCCGTTTTTTATCTGCTGTAGCATGTGATGCAATGCTACATTTATCCAAATCAGTTCTGATGAATCTGATAAAACTTTTATCTTGAATGGCCTGGGGGTAAGTACATTTTCATAAAATGTTATGTCACAAATGTTGTTGATTACAATGAAATAAGCTTATTTAATTTAGTTAAAGTTGTGTATTAGAGTATGTTGCATTTACTGAACAACTTATGTCTGTTACGAGCCGCGCCTCTGCGGCTCGTCCTGAACGACACCAGCGGGAACCATCCCCTGAGTAGTAGTTCCACCCGGACTGTTTTACCCACGTACCTGGAACCTTGATTGGCTCCAGGTGTTGCTCAATTCAGACAGTATAAATATGCACCTCTGACTCTAATACATCGCAAACTCTTGTTTGTCCCCATGCAACAATTCAGAGCATTTACTTACCTCTCTGTTGGATTTACCGTGTATGACCTTGCCTTGTTTCTCTGTTTACGATCCCTACCAATCTGATGCTGTTTTGGACATTCTGTGAAAGCCCTGACATTGGTGTTTTGACCTTGCCTGCCTGTTACACAATAAAAGCCTTGCGAATGGCTCCGAATGCCTCTGACTCTTCGTTACAATGTCCAAGCAAAAAAAAAAAATGTTCCCCAACACTGAGGAGTATTTATCAGAAGCGCTGGAAGGTGAGACATGCATCCAGCCAGACCAAAAAAGGTGGACCTAACAGCATACCATGGATGTATCAACACTATCTTATATAATGCATAATAAGTTGGCTAATGCCTAATGTTACGTAAATCAAACATATCTTTTTTTTTCTTTAAGTGCAGAAGGATGTCTTCCTATTATTTTATTTTTGGTTAAATGTTTTAGTTTGAGTTCAACAAACTTAAAATGCATCAATTTCATTAAAACTATATTTGATCAAATTGAGTTAACATACTCAATTAAACTTCATCACATTCATTTCTTTTTTATGAGGTGGGGTACATATATTTATTGTATGGAAATTCTGCCTTTAATTAAAATTAGTTCATCCAATGAATAATTTTTTGTGGTGCATGGGTGCAGAAAACAGCTCATAGATCGCCCAAAGGAACCAAACACTGCTGTGTGAAAATGCACTTATAGTTTTAGGCACAGGTAGAGGTGATCTACAAGGACAGAAGGCGATGCTGTCATCAGTCCACAGTCAGCATGCACAGCAAGCAGTAATTCTCTCCAAGACATCTATTGCCCTTCTGAAAATTATTTAATTCATATGTTGACTGCAGAGCATAACAGCCTAGACCAGAATCTATTTTAATGGAAGCATTAGCTGTCCGCATGGCTGAGAAACCCCTATTAGTAGTGAGAGTCCAGCACACTTCTTAAGTCAAGAGTAACAAGCGGAGGCAGGAGAGCTTTGGACAAAGTTTCCAACAACTTTTAATTGACCAACAAAACACACTGGCATTCCTTTCCAAGATTTCTCACCCTACTCCAAAGACAAAGCTCCAAATCCCAGGAAGAGCCGTGTGAAGAGTGAACGGCTAGGCAAGAGAGAAAGACGAGATCATATCATCTAACCACGTCCAACAACAACCAATCAATTGGAGTAGATTTGTGTGTATGGGCTCAGGGTTATGATCATTCCTCATGCTCTTTTCAGGTTTATTAGAGTAGGGTTGTGCAAACGCCCTCCAGAATCCCAATGAATCCTGATAAGCACATCACAGCATTTGATTTACTTCCGCATAACAGTTTCTATAGCAACCATTAAATGCCTCCACAATAGGGAATATTTGATATTACTTCATTCCGTTGGAATCCTTCCTGTAGTTATCAAAAGCGCCGATGGTGCCTTTAACGACACATTGTTTGCAGCGTCCATGATTGGAGGCTGCCATTACCGTTTTTCTGGTAGTGATGATGATGCTCTTTTATGCTGAAATATAGAAAAAGGTCATGGGTCTGCATCCTTGTTTTGTTTCTGGCCAGCGAGGTGTTGGTTCCTTGATCTTTATTGATAAGTTAATTACCGCTTCAAAGATTAACAAATCTGCAGCATGCGATAAGGTGCTGGATCTAATAACACTTGGCAGATTTGTAAAGCTAATTAACTTTCTGGGAGATTTATAGTACTGTGGTGGATCTGTAGTGGGATCAGATTGTAATGTAGAGTCCAAGAGTCTGAGACTACACTGAAATCCTAGATTTATTATAATTATTATTATTATGTTGAAAATTTAACCTTAGGAAACTTATTATGTAATATTCTTATGTGTTAAATGGTATTCGTTGAGGTGGTTTCATGATTTTAAAGATGGTTTTCTTTTTGATTTGTTTATTTTGATTATATATATATATATATATATATATATATATATTGTTACAATATTGTTTGGGGTTCATAGTTCTTTTAAGTCTCTTATGCTTACAAGGCTGATTTTATTTACTAAAAAATAAGCTTTACCTTTATAATTATCATCTTTAGAAATCATTCTAATGCCAAAAAAAAATATTTGAAATAGAAATCTTATGTAACATTATAAATGCATTTGCAATTTAATGCAACCTTCCAGAATAAAATTATTAGTTTCTTTCAAATATTAATTAAAAAATAAAAATAAATCATACATTTCTAAAATTCTATGAACATAATTAAACTGTTAGTTATTATCTACTATTAAATGATATTACATAATGTGTTTAAAATTATGGTTAATATTTGTTCCATTCCAAATTTTGCACACTTATTGTTACGATCACCAGCCAGAGTGCCCTCAAGCTTCACCAGAGGGCACTCCACCCTGGACAGCTATGTGTGTTACCCCGTCTGTGTTTCTCCATTGCACTCTAAGGACTCTTATTATGAATTGTGTTCCCCACAGTTTCAGTGTTTCCCCTGTTCTGCTTCTGTTACAGTGTTAGTTTCCATAGTGTTTACTCAGCCCCACCCCTTTGTTAACCTTTTATCTCCGCCTTAAAAAGCTGTTTGTGTTCCAGTCTCTGCCAAGTATTGAGTTTATCTCGTGTCAAGCATTTTCTTGACTTGCCTAGTCTTGTGTTTTGTTTTGCCCATGTACCGAGCTCTGCCTTGTTTTCGATTTTTGCTCTGTCTTTGCCCCTTTAGATATTGTTCGCCGATCGACTGACCCTTGCTACTGTACCAAATGCCCCCGCAAATGGATCCGCACGTCCCCGTCTCCTTCGTTACACTTATCATTGATGAGAATGCTGTACTAATCAACTAAAATAATATGCTATACAGAGTAAAACTGACTGAAATTAATATATGAATGATGGAATTTTTTCTAATTTGAAAAAAAAAAAAAAAAGTAAACTTAGGGAAGAACGAGAAAAAAAAAACTGGTGTCAGGTTTTGGAAACACACTAAATATAGTCTGATTATCATTTCATAGATTATAGTGTTTGCATGTTACTCCAGTGTGGTATTACCATCATGTCATGATACTAAGCAATAGGCAATGCTCGATGTACTCGATGGAGTCCTGACACATCCTCCCCTGGCTGTTTTACATTTTATTTGGGTATTAAGGCAAATGAAATATGCTAACTGGACTAAGACTCCCTCCCTATTGGGATGCATCTCCACCCACTACTGTGTTTAATGGGCTCGCTCCCTGACACTCTGTTAACCGTTCTGCATAATGTCACACCTGCGGGCATAACAGAAGCACAGACTTACTCCATTATCGCTAGCAGGTGGAATACCATATCTGCAGGAATTTGTTAGAGCTGCGTGCTAACACTTGACTTCACAGGCTGATGTGAACGGGATTGAAACACGTTTCAAGGTTAACTTTAAAGAATAATGATGAGTCAAGTTTAGACTGAAAAATTTAAGAGGTATGGAGTGTGAGGAGATATTAAACGGCACAGTGTGCACTTTTGTTCTTTATTACTTTTGAGACATATGTGTCAGAGCTGGTTGTATCACATAAAGTTGATATTAGTGTCAGAAGCTGTGAAATGTTGGTAAGAACATCAATGGATTGAAATGCAGCATGTACTGTATGTATGCAAGTCAATTTGATGAGTCTGTTATATTTATTGGATGAATAGCTCTACCTGTATACATTAAATCACAACAGATCCCTGAGATGTGCTTTAGACTTTTTAGACTTTTTTTTAGCAGTTTTTAAAGTTCCTGAATGACAATGCTGTGATCCCTGACTTTGTGTAGCCATAGTTGAACTTTATGTGTAGTAAGTACAAAATAAATGGGTTTATATGTAAGTAGATATAATATAATGTAACATAATACAATAAATTATATAGCCATTTCACGAATTCAAACTTCTTCGTTAAATAAAATAAGCAAATTTGGCGTGCTGTCCAGGGAGCGAGCCGGGAGCTCAGCGGACCCCGAGCCCTGCTGAAAAGTAGCCGAAGCGAGGGTCGGTCCCGTTCTATAATTAAAATTTTAAGAGGACAACTAAAGTAAAAACATAAACATTTATTTATGTATATGTATTGATTTATAGCTCATTTTATATACACACATATATATATATATATATATATATATATGTATGTATGTATAGAATGAATAAGAAAATAAGACAATATACAATAGCCCTGTCTCTTTGGAACATTACAAATTACATAGTTTAGTCATTATACAAAGTTGTTTCATAATGTTACATATAATACATTATAAAACTCCATAGTTGCAACCGTTACTATAGTAAAGTTTTTTTTTTTTTTTTTTCAAAACAAATTATGTTAGAAAAAGACATCATCTGGTCTTTATTACAGCTCATACAGAATCTCACTTGATGTTAGTTGCTTAAGACTGTGCCCTCGTTCGAGTTAAAGAGTATATATGATCGAATTTTGTCAGGATGTATTTGTGGTTTGACATTTCACTGGACTGCTAGCTTTATAAACCGTTTTAGAGCCTTCACTCTTACTTCATGTAGATTGGAAGTGCCCAGGGAATTCAGCAAAATGGCTGCCAAATGGACTGACTTGCTTACAAAAACGACTTTGTACCCATAAGGCACTGCTCTCACTTTGCAGCTCTTACTAACTAGCTCTCAAGCTGAGCTACAAGAGAACATTAGGCTAATTTATGGAAATGGTTGGCTTGCTTTCTCCTTTCCCCTAAATTCATCTATTTTAGTCCCCATTAAAGATCCTATTCTCACCTGACTGGTGTATATTTACATTTTGATGAATTACTTCAATCACCTTCATTATTTTTCTCATAATGTTCCAAAATGAAGCACTTTCACCTTGACCTCAATTGCTACTGACAATTTTACGTGCGGATCTATTAACTCACCTTTACTCCACTAATAATTTCAACTTTGCTCATATTCCACAAGTCTTCATGCGTATAGATCAATCGAAATATCTCTGTGGCCTACGCTAATTCTTTTCGGGTTGAATGGTGTCGGTCATGGGACTCATGCCATGTGTAATAATATTCAGTGGTGTTGAAGCTGTGTTCCAGCAGTGATGAATAACTCCAATCTATGAAACTCATGAAATATTTAGTAGAATGACACTCACTGACCTCTGCTGGTGGAGTTAATTTCAAATGTAAAGTGGCCGCAGCAGCGTAATGGATGTGTCTCTCTGTAAGATTAGCCGTCTGCTGCTCTGGTATTCTGCCAGCAGTTAAAACACACCTAAATGGAAGGAGAAGCCAACCATTTGTGCCCACAACTTTTGATGAAGTGCACTAAACACCGACATCTGCTATTAAGTGTTCTGCTAGCTTAAATATATCACTTCAGCCGTAATATTAAAGGAATAGTTAAAATTAAATAGTTAAAATTCTGTCATCATTTGCACATCCTCAAATAGTTCCTAATCTATATGAATTTCTTTGTTCTGCCAAACACAAAGAAGCAAGTTTGTAACTAGGCTGAAAAAAATACCCAAAACAGCCTGGTTACAAACTTTTTTCTCTTCCTTTTTGTTCGGCAGAACAAAGAAATTCATACAACTATCTGGTGTCTTTAAAATATTTAAACACAATATTTCTATTTTACATAAATTATATTCTTTTAACCTCTCTATACATCAGAATGGAATATACTAAGATACCAAATTTATACTAAAATATTAAGCAGCAAAACTTTTTTCAATAATTCTAATAATACATATTTCTTAAGCACCAAATAACCATATTAATACATAACATAACAAAAAAAAAAAAAAAGAAATCAGCTTTGTCTTTAAAGGAATAAATGACATTTTAAAATACAGTTATTTAAACTGTTGGAAAACAGTTATTTAAAAGTGTAATCAATTTCACAATATTTCTATTTTTACTGCAGCCTTTGTGAGCATAAGAGAACATTGTTTTGCTCAAAAACATAAAAAAGAATGATACAGTATAAAAATTATAGTGTTGGATTCACATTTTCACTTTTTATTAAAAAAGGTTAAGAGCTCTTGGTGGAAAAAACAAACACACACACACAAACATTTGCTGGCAGTTCTCTCACTAAAGTGAGGTTGACAAAAAAATCTTGTTAAAAGCGCTATATAAATAAAGGTGACTTGACTTGACTAAATCTGTTGCATAAGACATTTTCTGTCAGATGTTAATTTTTTTGCAAAACAGAAAAGCCTCTCATTCCATAGCATAGCTCTGCAGTCTTTTCAATCCCATTCATTGTCTCACTGATTTTGTCTTTTTTTCTTTTCCTAGTATCCTGATAGCCAACAACTCTGCTGAACACTTCCCCAATTCAATGAAGAAAGGAAAATTAAGAAAGAACACTAACAAAAGGAAGCATTGTGTCTGAGATTTCCCTCTGGCTTTCAACATCAGGCCGAATTCCATTATATGGAGTAAATCCATCCCTTTCCCTGCTGTAGAAATAGTGAACTGTCAGCCAATATCAAGAATAGATTTCTTGCTAAGATAGAGCTGATAATCAATTCTCATTCGGGATGCTGAATCTCTCAGCAGGACTGAGCTGTTTCGGTGTTGGATATAAAAGCTCTCGGCTGAAGACCTCCTCAGTTTCAGATCATACCTCAGTGCTCCTATCTAAATGAGTGCTATAACTCAAACAGACGGTCTGGGAACAAGCTTTGCATGAATCTATATGGCTATTTTTAGCGTGTGTGTTTTGTATGCCTATAAAAAGATCTCGAGAGGGCAGCTAGACAATTAATTAGCATCTAGGCTGTGCAACCTCTCTGAGTTTATTCTTTCCTTTAACAACTATAATTGTATTGGACAGATAACCGCTGATATAACCTAATAGCCTTTAGCAATAACAACTGGTAATGCAGCGAGGTAATCAACAAAGCTTTATGGAACAGCCAGGGGTCACATGCTAATCCTAATTGCGAGAATCTGGCTCTTGGAGCATTTTGGATGCGTTCAAATATTCATTGTGTTGAATTTATGCATAAGCATGCTAACAATTAACTGAGTGCTATGTGAGAGATGCAAGATTTGACAAAGCACACAGCTAGGGATTGTGCAATGGCTTGATTAAAAATGTCATCAAATGTGGCCAGAATTATTTTAATTAGCTTGACAGGAATGTGCAAATGCTAAAATTCTTTCTTTAAATGTGAGGATGCAGAACAGAAAGATCGAGGTCAGCCCGCTTTGGTAATTTATTATGCTACTTAGAGAGTACTTATTTATTAAATTTTTTTTTATTTAATGCCTCTAAATTCACTTTAAAAACAGGGATTAAATATATTGTTCTAGAGTTTTAGAAACATGTAGCTGCATGGAAAGTCTTTATTTTGCTAGACTTTGACAAATGTAAGAGAGTTTGTGCATGACGCTAAAACCCGCATATGCTGGTTAGTTATGTTTTTTAAGCTGGGATGCTGGTTTGAGCTGGCAGTGTTTTTTCAAAAGAATACTATAGTGTAGGTGTTTGCTATGGTGTGTTGCAAGAGTGTTTTGGACACATTGCTATGTAGCTGCCACACCTTCTGATTTGCAGTCGCTAGGGTGCTTGTTGGGATAAGCTCAAAGTAGGCAGAGCCGACTGTCACCATGTTGGAATTGCATCACCACACGTCACTCTCAGAAGGCAGGAGCTGGTTAATAAAATCGTGCCCACCTAATTCCACAGTGGCGATAGCAGAGGCAATCCACCTGTCACTCAAATTGTTGTGCCATTAATTATGCATAACTTTAAGGCTTAATATAATTTATATTTAATATAAATGAATGGGCATTTTAAAAATAAAAGCTCAGCCTGCATGCTTTCCCGATGATGACTCTAAAGTGTCGCTGGTCTGTTTGCTTCTGACTGGCCTTAGACTGGGTTACGGTACTCTGGGAGGGCCGTCGCATGGCCTTCCCGTCGTATCAAAGTTTTCTTCGTCAGTTCCGGGAGGTCTTTGATTTTACCGCCGACGGCAGAGATGATAAAGACGAGCTGCTTTCACTCAGGCAGGGCTCTGCTTCAGCAGCTGAGTTTACAATGACTTTCAGAACCCTCGCTGCTCAAACCAGCTGGGATCGTGATCAGCTGATGTCACTCTGTCGTCAGGGCCTACGTGAGGATCTACAGGCAGAGTTGGCCTGCCGATGGGAGGACCTGACGTAACAACAATACATGGACCTGGCCATCCGTACCGACGAGTTGATACGCTCACAACGGAACCAACGCACTCCCCTCGCTACCACCGGCGCTCCCCCATTGCCACCAGCGGAACCCATGCAGATCGGGGTGACACGTATTTCGCTGGAGGAATGAGAGCAACGCATGGAGAATGGCCTATGCCTTTACTGTGGGAAGCCGGGCCACCTACGAGCCACCTGTCTGACCAGACCAACCAGACCCAAGAGCTTCCGGGTGAGTGCAGTCTCTCTTGACACCGCTATGAAGCTGTATTTGGATCTAGTCATGCAGTGCCTCCACGTTTCCACCAAGGCTTTTCTAGACTCTGGTGCTGCAGGAAATTTTATTGACTGTAACTTTGCGACTGAACACAACTTTCCTCTTGTTGCATGTACCCCCAACGTGGCTGTGGTAGCCCTCGACGGCCGACCCATAGGGACTGGGAAAATAACCACCCAGACCACACCGCTCACGCTCTGCACCACCTCCCTACACTCCGAGGACATCCAGTTTTACGCAATCCACTCCCCAGAACATCCAGTTATACTAGGACTACCCTGGTTGGAGCTACACAACCCAGTAATCTCCTGGCATCAAGCATCAAGTTCTCCATTGGTCTGACTACTGTCAAGAGCACTGCCTTCACAGCACCCTCAAGCACATCCGTCACCTGCGACTCTCATCCGAGGAGGACACAGGACTCAGCACTCTACCCTCCGAATACCTGGACCTCCGCATCGCTTTCAGCAAGGAAAGGGCCACCTGACTACCACCACATCGTCCCACAGACTGCTCCATAGACCTCCTTCCAGGCACGGTGGTCCCTAGGTGGCGCATCTTTCCTCTTTCCCAACCTGAAACAGACTGTATGAACCAGTATATACAGGAGGAGCTGGCCAAGGGATTTATTAGGCCTTCCACATCTCTGGCATCAGCTGGCTTCTTCTTTGTTAAAAAGAAGGACGGAGGATTGAGGCCGTGTATTGATTATCGAGCCCTCAACGAAATCACTGTCAAGTATCGCTACCCCCTGCCGCTGGTACCCTTGGCCCTGGAACAGCTTCGATCAGCTCATGTCTTTACCAAATTAGACCTCCGAAGTGCCTACAACCTTGTGCGGATCCGGGAGGGGGACGAGTGGAATACGGCCTTCTCCACGACTTCTGGACATTATGAGTACCTTGTCATGCCGTTTGGATTATCCAACAGTCCTTCAGTATTCCAGGTGCTCGTAAATGAGATCTTCCGGGACATGCTTCACCGGTTTGTCCTAGTCTACACTGATGACATCCTCATCTATTCAGAAGACCTGCAGTCCCACGTCAGCCATGTTTGAGCAGTACTCCAAAGACTTATTGACAATCAGCTATATGCCAAACTGAGCAAATGTGAGTTCCACCAGACTAAGGTGTCCTTCCTGGGCTATATCATAAGCGCAGGTGGCGTGGCCATGGATGAGGCCAAAGTTGCAGCAGTGGTCAATTGGCCCCGACCCCAGACCCTCAAAGAACTACAGCGGTTCCTGGGATTTGCAAACTTCTACAGGACGTTCATCAGGAACTTCAGCCAGACCGCAGCTCCTCTGACCGCCATGACCAAGGGTGTCATACAGATATTTACCTTGGAAAGCGAGGCCGGCTTTCTCAACCTAAAGACTAGGTTTACCACTGCCCCGATTCTCCGCCACCCAGACACCTCTCGTCAGGGGGAACCCGAAAAGCTCCACCCATGTGCCTTCTTCTCCCGCAAGCTCACTTCGGCGGAAAGGAACTACAATGTGTGCGATCGAGAGTTCCTTGCCATGAAAGCAGCCCTTGAAGAGTGGCGCCACTGGCTGGAGGGGGCCAGTGAACCCTTCATTGTCTATACCGACCATCGCAATCTCGAATATCTTCACATGACTCCCTTTCAGTGCGTCTTGGGGTACCAACCTCCCTTGTTCCGCTGGTCTGGTGAACCTACCGACTTCGATCATTGGCTCAGGCACAGCGAGCAGACCTGGGACGCCGCTCACATTCAGCTCCAGCAAGCTGTCCGAAGTGTTGCGGCCCAGGCCGAGCGCCACAGACAACCTCATCCCGCCTACGAACCTGTCCAGTGGGTGTGGCTATCTGCTCCAGACCTCTGTCTCCACCTACCCTGCCGCAAGCTTAGCCCGAGGTACATGGGTCCTTTCAAAATACTAAGACAAATATCTCCTGTTTCATACCGACTAGAACTTCCAGCCAGTTACAAAATCTCACCCACCTTTCATTCCTCTCTGCTCAAGCCCGGACGGAGAGGGGGACCAGGACGAGGTTGCGACACCCGAGGCCCCTCCCCTGCTCCAGGACACCGAGGAGATCTACCAGGTCCGCAAGATCCTGAATTCAAGACGTCGGGGTCACACCCTCCAGTACCTAATCGACTGGGAAGGCTTTGGCCCAGAGGAGAGATCTTGGGTAAATGCCCAGGACATCTTGGACCCTACCCTCACTGAACCCTTCCACTGTGAACACCCTGAGAAGCCAGCCCCTAGATCTCGTGGAAGGCCCCGACGTAGGACTTATTCTCCCCTGTGTTTGATTACCCGTATTTTATTTACTGCCTGTGTTTTGATTTCCTGATTTTTTGCTGCCTGTCCCGACCTGTTTTGCCTGTTATTTGACTACGATCTGCCTACTCCCTGTATACCCGACTGCCTGTGTGTTACCTCTGCCTGTCTGACCACAATTATTAAAGTACGTTGCTTATGGATCCGAACAACTCCCACGAATAATTACAGCAGGACTGAATGAAAATACAAATTCACTGTCTGACAAGAGGTGGCACTTTTGGACAAGCAGAAACAAAATGGTTACCATGGTTTAAACAAAGCAGCTGTGCTTATGAACACTGTTTTTTCTGAGATAACATGAACAAAGCATTAAGAAAACTTTGTGAGGGAAGTAAGTTGCCTTTTATTTATAATATCCCTCCTTAAAACCAATAAATACTCTCCCACGACATATACCAAGCTGACATTTCTCAGACCCCTCAACGAATGACACGAAAAACAAATGCATGCATGCAAGGTAAAATGAAATGATTTTGTTTTCCGCTCAAGATTCACTTTACATATAATAATATGATAATGTTTTTTATTTTGCCTAGTTGACTAGTATTCCCATGTGTTACCAGCTGTAATTCTCTGGTGCTTTTTAGCATGCCACTGTTGCCTCAAACATTGTTTTTGTTTGTTTAAATTAATATTAACTAGATATTTTAAATATACTTTTATTTTTATCAAATACCAAATTCTGGGACATACAAAAACCATCCATCCATCAAAATATGTTCAAACAAATAAAGAAACGGGTATGTAAACTCAATTAAAATGCAATACTGTAGCACTGCACTAACTCAGATGTTGGATTTCCTGTGTGTAAAAGAGAGAGAGAGAGAGAGAGAGAGAGAGAAACAACCAAATGCTGCAATAATTTTTATCAACTGTGTAATTACTGGAATTGATAATCCTCAAAGGTGATCAAATTCACACATACAGTATTAGAGAGGATTCTGTAATGAGAACTAATGAAATGGAAACACAGAAGCCGTCTCTATATGTTCTAGCAGTATGTGAATTTCGGGTTTCATTCAGTTTAGGCATAAACACCTTGATTTCCCTGAGTTTCTGAGGTGTGCCGACACCCTTACAGCTGCGTTCCCTGCGGTCCAAATGAGAGGATTACCCCACAGTCACAATAATCCCCCCGCTACAATGGGACACCTGCCCAATGTTACCAAAACACATCCTGCCAGACGCAACCCTGAACAATCAGCCTTTTGAAGTGCTGTCATAATCTTTTCCAAGTTAGCCGGCATGAGAGAACTTGTTTGTTCGAGCATCAACTTTTGCAGTGACTGATAGTCTATAAATAATGTGTTGTGTTTGATGGTGTTGGCGAGTTAAAGGCTGTAACTCTTCATCGTAGCTGTGTTGTTGTTGTTAGCATTGTTAGCGTGCTCAGTCACATGGTGAAAGGATCAGCTTTATCTCAAAACATTTGTTCGAATGTCTTTGCCAGGCAAATTTGAGGTTGCCAGAGCTTGACAGACTACTGTCCGGAGCTCGGGAATTAGAGTGTAAGTCTGATAGCTCTGGTCTAGCGGTTGCAGGGCTGTGCAGAGACTGCCAGAAAAAAGCAGTCACATTATTGTCAAACCCAAAGTAGAAGATAGGATAAACTCTTGTTTGCACATCGTTGTTCATGTATGACAATAGTATGTGATTTGGGATTTCAATTTAAGAAGATGAAGAAAATTAAACCACTGGAGCTGAGAATAGAAGTGACCACATAAGTCTTTTGTTGCCTGATTAGAACACTACAAGACACACATCTGTGAGCCAAATATCTTGCAATGCTTGCGTATATACAGCACTGTGCAAAAGTCTTAGGCCACTAGTATTTTCACCAACAAAAAATACATTTAAGCCAGTTATTTCTAGCTTTTGCGGTAGCGTGTCAGTTGGAAATCAGTTTACATTTCCAAACATTATTTTTGTTGTTCTGGATTCTGGATGTTTTTCTGGATTGTGTCTGTCTCAGTTTGTTTTGTAACTTCATGTCATTCCAGACAGACTGGATGATGATCAGATCATATCTCTGTGTGGAGCACTGGCTGTTGTCAGACAATAATCTCTCTGCATTATTACAAAAATAATGTTTAAAATGTAAACTGATATTTCCAACTGACACGCTATCACAAAAGATAGAACCATTTTTTGTTGGTGTAAATACTAGGACCTAATACCGAGTACTGTATATATATATATATACACACACATACACACACATATACTCGTGCTATGTAACTCTAAGAATGACACAGTAAAATTTTTATCATACTGTATATATTGCTGTTTTTTCTGCATCATTCAAAATAGGTACATATTATAATACATTCCTCTTTATTAACATGGCACAATTATATATAGCTGTATAGCCATTTTGTAAGCTTGTACTGAAATCTTGCTGCACAGTCTTTAGAGTGGTGCATCCTGAGATGATTTTTCTTATAAAAAAATATATACTAAAACTAATATTTTCTCTAAATTAATAATTTAGCACATTTGGCACAAGAAAAAATCTTTAGATTCATATTTTAATGTAAAACTATTATCGCAAAGTCTGCCTTTGTAATTCAATTTCATCAAAATATGTCTCTGTTGAGTCAAACTCGCCCATGTCAGTTAGGGTAACTAGTCCATTTGAAAGACGAGATGAAAACTGATGAAAAGTTTTTTTCCCATGCTGACTCATCCCGTCTCTTACAGGGCCTTTTTATCCATGCACCATATGACAAGCAGACTGCTCTGCAATTCATGAGGATGAGAATTTGATTTCACTTTTTGGCTTAGCCTTCACATGTGCTTGATGCATCTTTTATTTAAATCACATTTAATTTTTTGAACTTTACAAATAAACATCTTTAATGAGCGAGTCTGCGGAACAAAATAATTGTGTGTGTGTATGTGTGTGTGTGTGTGTGTAAATTTGCCAACACAACCTCATGGCAATTTGTTTTTAGGTTTTATTGAACCAGTAACTGATTCATAGTGTTGTGGTGTGACTAGCTATATGCAACGCTGTTACGTAATGTAATCACAAATAAAGATTACTGAGGATGTTGCATTCATCTATAGTTACTTATATAATGTTAACAATTACAAAGGGGGTAACATCTGAATATTTTCTTTAAAAAGATAGAATATGTTAAATAATATTAATGTGTTATTAATTAAGTTGTTTTTTTTATGCTGTTGCTCTTGTCAGGCATGTTTTATAATATTTAAGATTAAGTGGTTTTCCTAAGCCATTATTCGATGGCAGCATTTTCTGACAAAACTGCAAAAATTGGTGTTAAAGTCTGATTTTGTGTTTAGAAAATGAAATTATTATAATATTAATTCAATGATGAAGGGTTATGATTAATCTGTGTTGAGTAGTACTACCTGCTCAACACAGTCTCACAACCAATTTGTGCGTATTCATACAAGGTGGCTAATTTGTGCTAATTCGTACAAATGTGTATGACCTCACTTGTGTGATTTTGTAAGTTTTGCCTAAAACCCCAGTGACGGGTTGGTTTAGGAGTGGAGTTAGATATAGGTAAGTCGAATAAATTCATATGAATTTTCATCTTGTAAAATATGCAAAATTTTGCAAAAATCATATGAAATTGTACGAGTAAGGCCGTATGCATTTTTACGAATAAGCCACCTCGTAAAATATGTATGAATTGAGTCTGGGCTGGCCAGCTTTAAAAGTTGAACAATGGTGAGCTGTTGAAAAATATTCATTAGAAATTTAGAAAACATAATATAAATATAGAGTAGATACAATTTATTAATTATAAAATTATTTATATATAAATTTAAATATGTAATAGCGTAACTTGTAATCTGTAACATATTTAATTTCCAAAGTAACTTTCTGAGCACTACTGATTCATTTTAATTTGTTTAATATACATAAAAGTTTATTTGCAAATTTTCATACAATTTTCTATCGAAATGTGGAATATTGCATTTTTAATGTTGCTAAATTGATATTTATGAAGATATTAGAATTCAAACTAATCAGACAACAGTATACTTTTACATTTATTTAATGTCCTTGTGCTTATCATTTCCAAAATCCATACGGATCAAAAGTGGAAGCTGGATACTTTCAATCTTGTATAGATTGACCTTTAGCATGTGGCAACAAGAAGCTCATTCACCACTGGATCTACCACCATGATCCAACCTCTTAATTCACTGAGCTGGATCAGCTAGCTGATCTTCTGCCAGATGGGCTAATGGAAGCCCTGGATGTGATCAGTAATGCTGGTAAATGACGGCTCCTCTGGGCCAGGCAGTCTAATGCCTTGGCTTTAGTTTCTGCCCTCTGTCCTCTCCAGCACTCTGGATAGCTTTCTGATGCTTCTATATCTGTGCGAGAAGACTTAGATGTGTCACACAATACACACAGCCTCCGGATTGTGGTAAATATCAGGGATGAATAGCGAATTCCTTCCCAGAATTCCCTCGTGGTGATGCAGGCGTAATCTCATGACTGCAGGGCTTGAATGCTTGGTCAAGCAGGATCTATAGAGGCAGTTGGGCAATACGTTTGTGGCTCATATTGTAAGAACCGACTCAAGGCCAGTTATTTTATTGATGGTTATAGATTAGATACAGGATGTTAATGCAGCTTCAATGTCATATGCTAAGAGTAGGCTATAGAAGGTGGGTCATGTGAACCAAGCTGCTCATAGAAATAGCCACATACATGGAAACATATTAAGGCAAAAAAAAAAAAAAATATATATATATATATATATATATATATATATATACATAATAGATTATATGTAATTCAAAGTAAATACTAAATTATTTGACGTTATCATAAAATACACTTAAAAAGACAATTAAAGGTTTTTCTTTAAGTAGGCCTGCACTAAAGTTGCCTTTAATTTCATTCATGTATATCTGCAGAACTGTTTTCTCCCCCTTTAAATAAATAAATAAGTAGCTTTAAGCACACTTCAAGTGCATATTCACTACAATTAAGTGCACTTCTTTTTCTCAAGGGCTACTGTTTCTGTGAAGGTCCCATCTGATGCGGGCGTAACTTTTGGCTAAACAAGCTCACATAGGTCTTAAAACAGATCAATTGGATCTATCTTCATGTTAATTAGCCTCTGTTTCCATTCCCAGAAAGCAGCTGTGCCTCAGCGAACGGTCTAGCTCTCTCTCTTCTACTTCCTGTCATGTTTCTGGAGAGCTCAGATGAGATACGCTTTATTTAGACAACCTCCAGAGCGTGCAGCCGTGAGGAGGCACAGAAGACCAGACTCTGAGAACAGAGAAGTACACAGAGTGTTCAGCAGCACTGCTTTCAGACACAGTGTTGTTGAAGTCGTTGTTGAATTGTTATGCACCATGGACCAACCCAACCATGAGTAGAAGGTGAGTGTGTTTCACCAAGTACAAGATGTTCCTGCATTAACCTTCTTGTTGATCCTGGAACAACATTTCAATCAACCAATCCAAATTGAGGGATGCCTTTTCAGGAAATATCTGTTTTAGACTTATGATCAGGGTTAGGTGCTTCTACGCTTATTTTAAGTTTGTCTTGTTTGTTATTTTTGGCCCCTTTTCCCATACACAACTTATTTATTTATTGTGTCATATAGAAGTGTTTTGAGAATTTGCCAGTGGTTTATGGCAGTGGAGCTTAATATCTCACTTTGGTGTTGAAACTCTCTGATTGGTGGAATTTTCTCTGTTTTCTCATTGTGGGCAATGTAGTATTGCAGCACCAATTCCACTATAAACATGATTACTTTAAAACAAGTTGAGCTATTATGAACAGATGGGTTCAACAAAAGCATCAACAATCAATTAACAACCTTGGAACTTGGAGCAGGTGTGTCTTTAACGCTTTATCAGTTTTTGTTATAAATCAATTTCTCTATGGAGAAAATGAATGGAGTTTTCGCTTCCGGAACCTGTGTGTGCTGGGCTCTGTAGGGGCCATTTAATAGCACTTAATAACAAAGGCTAAAAATAGCCTCTTTCCAAACACACACTCATCCAACCAGCCATAAAAGCCAAACGAGAGGTGCAGTCTAGCTTAGAGTCTAATGAAGCTTTACTACTGACCTTCAGCTACTGAACTCGGGAGAAATAGCAGCGCAGCTTCAGCCTCACTCTCGGTCGGTCTCTGCTGGGAAACTCCAACCAGTCGAGAAGAGCAGGACGACACATAGAAATCACTCAGAGAATGAGATCTTCATACCAACCACTGAGAGCAGAACTTAATCTGCAGCTCTTCTGCTCTCAGAGATAGAAAGCACACCGGTGATTATCGTCAAGCTAATTAATAGTTAGAATTCATATTCTATTGCAGAGAACGGACCTTGATATTGTCTGGAAATTTCACTCTGCAATGCCCATAGCTGTTGCTCTCCATTACAGGGCGATTAAAAAATAACTGTAATTTAAAATTAAGAAAACAATACCATTTTTTGCTGCACTTCAGCCCAGAACCATTTCTTTTTTCAAGCATTAATCTGCATTACACTAAAGCGCTCGAATCCGTAAACATTTAAATACATGCTATTGCAGTAGTACATCCACAAGATAACAAGATTCATGTAAACATGGTTTTACTGTAAAAAATAAATAAATAAATAATAAAATTCAAGGCAAGACAAGATACGTTTATTTAAATCGCACATTTCATACACAAAAGGAAATAAATCCTTTATCATAAGATAAAGAAAAAAACAATAAAACAAAACATTTAAAAACGTAGAAATAAAAATAATTATTTAAAGCACTTACTTTTTTTTTCATCCAGTATTGCACCATGGCAACATAAAGCCTAAAACCCTAAAATAAAAGTGTTTCCAACAAAAATGTCTACATTAATTTTCATTTGCAATTGGGTCAAAGACGTCAAGATCACAAAAGTTCATAAATTTGATTTCACATCCATAAAAAGCACCTTAAATGTGTACTCTTCAAGTTTCAAGTTTGATTTAGTTGTATAGCACATTTACGGACAGCATGCACAGCTGACCAAAGTGCTGAACAGATGAAGACATATCAAACCACAGATAGAAACCATAAAATCACAAAGAGTTGAAAGCCAAAGTCAAGAAACAGGTGTTAAGAGATGACTTAAAAACTGTTAATATAGGCTGAAAGGCTATTCCAAAACCTAGGGCCAGCAACCACAAAAGCCCTATCTCCCCTATGCTTTAACCTTGATCTGGGAACGGAGAGAAGTCTTTGATCACCAGACCTCAAATTAAGTTTAGGATTATGTGGATAAAGTTGATCAGACAGATAGCTCGGTACCAGATTATTTATAGATTTAAAAACCAAACTCAATTCTAAAATATCCAGGTAACCAATGCAGTGATTCCAGAATTAAAGAGATGTGATCAAATTTGTGTTGCCCTTTGAGAAATTTAGCAGCGGCAGTTTGCACTAATTGAAGTAGAGCAATGAAAGATGTCCATCCATCCATCCATCTTCTTCCGCTTATCCGGGACCGGGTCGCGGGGCAGCAATCTAAGCAGGGACGCCCAGACTTCCCTCTCCCCAGACACTTCCTCCAGCTCCTCCGGGGGAACACCGAGGGACATAGTCCCTCCAGCGTGTCCTAGGTCGTCCCCGGGGCCTCCTCCCAGTGAAAGATGTATAAATGCCAAAATAAAGAGAGTTGCAGTAATCCAAACGAGATGTAATAAGTGCATGGATAGCAATCTCTAAAGTTTTGGCAGAAAGAAAAAAATGTAATTTTATAGAGGAGACGAAACTGAAAAAAAAAAAAAACAGGAACCAATTACCGCATTTATCTGTTTATCAAATTTTAAACTCTGATCCCAGAAAACACCTAGATTCTTAATGTAGGAAGAAGTAAAAGGAGCAAGATCAATACTTCTGCTCCCTCGATTCTGACTAGAACCAAAGACTATAACCTCGGTTTTTGATTCATTCAGTATTTAAACAATTTGAGAGAACCACGTTTTCACTTCATCAAAGCAATCAGGGAGAAATGTGTGATATTTATTTTTGGCTCAGAAAAACAAAAAGTCCTGATAATTATCTGAATGACAGAAATCTTCACACCTTGCGATGCGTTCGCCAGGTGAACTCAATCTGCTCTCAGAGGGGAAACACACACCGGTGATTATCGTCAAGATAATTAATAATTACAATTCATACTCTATTGCAGAGAAACGACCTTGATACTGTCTGGAAATTGAATTCGAAGATACCCCGCAGTTGATCGCTCTCCATTACAGGGGGCTTGAAAAATAATTGTAATTTATAATTCATAGACCGAAACCATTTTTTGCAGCAATTCATCCCAGAGCGATTACACTGTGTCCAACTCCAGCGAGCAGAAAGCATGAGCGATTTTTGCCAGCCCATGCTCGTCTGTGCTCAGGTATGAGCGTCTGACACTGGGCCGTGGAGAAGCCGTGATATATTGTCGCTGTATAATTACCGGCCACAGCAGAAGAGCCGAATCCCATTTCTAATTTCCATCACTGTCACCCATTCCATTTGTTTGATAATATATCCTTCATAATTTATGAGGGCCCATTTCTACAGCCGTGTTGCTGATAGTGGCTCTGATAAAGCCTGACAATTGCGTTCTTCGCTCACTGACTCCTCGTCTCCTCTCAGACCGATCCATTGGTCCTGCACAGCCCAGCGGCTCTGTTATTGGCCGTGCCCATCATCTCAAATATCCTCTCTTCACGGGGCCCGGGATTTGAGAGAAATTACGCACCATTAGAGGAAGCCTCGGATTCAAAAAGCACGTGCTGCAGACGTGAAGCCACAAATTGGTGTAATTTAAACATTTGACAGGGCAATGCATCGCTTGTTTGACACAAATATTTACGTGAGGAAATCACATTTGATGAGTGCCAGGCCCTGCGACAGGAGACGTGTTGTCTGTGGAGAGGCGGATCTGCTGGAAGACGAGCAATCACGTTTTCTTGCAGCTCGAGCTATAGACTCGTGACAATGACATATCACATTTATTTGGAGAAATGCATATAAATTACGCTTTTCAAAAAGGCTTTTAAACATATTTGTCATGGTAAAAATAGTTTTTTTTATAAATAAACAAAAAATAGAAACTGCAACAATTTTGCCTTGATAATATTGAAGACGTATTGACATTAAACAAATGAGTTTTCTCGCTAATAATTATGAACATTTATTACTTGGTTATTATCTATGTATTTTCTTGCATCCATAACTTTTCATGCAGGGCCAAAAATTATGCAAATGAAAGAAAACATTTTGATAATAATCTGAGACTCAAAGTTTTGAGAAAAAAAAAAATCATTAATTTCAGTCTTATATCAAAAATAGCAAAGTCCCATTTTCACAGAATCTTCTTTGCCTGTGATGATGTCACACACACATATGCATTGCATGCAGTGAACTATGCTCTTATCTTTTATCTTGTTTTAGGTCTATCTATCTGTAATTTTATTTTATTTTTTATTACTTTTTTTGTTTTTCGGTTGATTCTTCTTTGCTTGTAATATGAGGGCAGTTCATTGAGACATTTTTGTAATTTTATTACAACCCCCCCCCCAATAATTCAATTCAAGACCTAGACCAAATATCACTGACCCATTTGTCTCATTTCTGTCACTCCATTATATCTCGTGAGAACTGAGAGCGTGGTATAAAAGATCTGGTGTGGGTCACACAGAGTCAAAGATAAATCCTGACGTGTGTGAGAATGACTGTACGACTGCGATGAAGAGTGACAGTGTGCAAATGCTGTGCTAATTGAAAGACAGAGGGCATAATTAGGCGGCGAGGAGATGGGAGAGATGGTTTTCACTGGAGACGCTCCGCCGGTCAGGTGTTTGTTTGCAGGTAATTAATCTCCCGCCTAATGTCTGTGTGTGAAGGGTGCAATATTTAGGGCCTTTCAGAGTGAGAATGATTACTTGTTGATAAGTTAATGAGTCTGGATACTGCACTGTTTAATTACATAATGAATCAGCTTTACAGGAACGCTGCTTTTGCGTTGCTGAGCATCACTCATAGAGGAATATCACAGGGTTCAGTCCACAACATTTATGGCATAATGCCGATTACCAAAAACTAACTCCAGCTTGTCCTTTTTTTCTTCTTTGGTTATATTTGTACAAATAAATAAATAAATAAATACAATGAGGCATTAGAAATGAAAAGAGCCGATCCGTGAATGTTTAATTACATACCATTGCAGTAGTTAATCCACAAGACAACAACGCGAGCAGAAACATGCTTTTACTGTAAAAAATTACCTACTAACCTTTTTTTTTTCTTTTTTCATTTTTTGTTTTTGTAGTCCATCCAGTATTACAACTTGGTTACCATGGTGACATAAAAACCTTAGAATAAAAACCTTAAAATAATGTAAAATATTTCCAACAAAAATTATTATGGCTTATTCGATACCTTTGGTTGAGTCAATATTATGTTATTAAATGTATTATTATTATTTATCTTAAATATTTTTAATAGGTTGAGTCAGAATTATTATTTATTTATTTTATAGGGTTTTGTTTTCAATAGGGTTGTGTCTTTTCTTTTTTTTTCCCCCAACATGGCAAAATCAAATTATAATAAGAGTCAAATTATTATTTCTTTTTTCATTATTTATGTTTGCAAGACATTTTTAATACTTTCTTTAAAAATCTTTATAAGGATTGAGAAGAAAATATTTGTATTTTTCCCCCCTCAAATTTTCAATTTACTTTGAACTTTATTTCTTGACGTCTTTTAAACCCAGAGTATTAAATAAAATAACATAATATCAGGCAAGTAATATTTAGTCAAACAAACATATGGGATTTGGCTGCGGGTGAGGCTTGTACACAGCAATGACAAGCTTCAGTGAACCTTGTAATCTGCAAAACAGCAATCAGCACAATAGGCTCTGTCATATAATATTTGACATAATACGATTCATTCAGAAAAGCTTACAAGCAGCCTCTTCAATGCAAATCAGTTAAACTGAGTGGATTCCTCTTGTGCCATTTTCACACCGTTCATTTTGAAGATACAGTAACACGTGTGGTCAGTCTTTGACGGGCCGAGTCTTTCTTTGCTTCAGTGAGGATGAATGGAGGCTCGTTCCTGAGAGCTGTAGGCAAGTTTATTGTTTACTGTTGGGGTCAAACGTCTCCGAGTCAGTTCAGATTAGACATGCTTTCCAGAGCATCTGCACGAGCGCTTCACACACACCGGACCCTGTCATTCAGACGCTGCTCCTTTAATGGCTGTCATCAGAATAATTCGAGCTAAAGAGCTGCAGAAAGCTTTTCAGAGCTGTCACGTTCACTGGAGGATCTGTTTAATCTTTCTGCTGCTTTCATCTGATTTGTCATTTTTGTTCTTAAAATAGCTTTGCATGTTAGATGCTGTACAGAAGCGTGATCAGAGGTTGGATTTATAAATGACAGCATCTTTTTGGATGGATATTTGAGAGGTCAGACACTTCAGTGATTTGAAAGCACAAAAACAGAAACAGAACAGACATTTGTGTCAGGTTTTTAGCCTGACAGTGATTGCTGGTCATTTTATTACACTTTTTATAACTCCTTGAGCGTATTTGTTTGTTCATTTTCAGGTGGTCAGCAGGATAAACTCATTTTTTTTTTTTTTTTTGCTGCAGGGTAAAGTTGAGGCTTCGAGTGAATGAAAACCATTTCAGTTTTGCTTTCACTGCAAATGTATTTGATGGAATATTATGAAATTGTATGGAAGTAAAAAAAGAATAAATAAATAAATAAAAAAGGAAATAAATAGAACCAAATGAAATGAAATAAATAATAATCATATTTTATAGCAGTAATTACAGTTTTTCTCAGTCGCTTTGGTGCATTTGCACAACAGTTAATAATACTTGAAAAATATGGCATTACTTACATGTACAGTACATGCATTCATTTGTAAAGTTTGGCTTTGAAATCTGAGCGTGGATGGGTGTGTGGAGTGTTATATTTGGCTGTATTTTATGTTAGGATTTCTCTCAAAAGAGGAAGGAGACTGAAGCTAGAAGCGAGATCTGGATAGTCAGTACTCTGACCTGGTGTGGGTGTAGCAAAAGCGCACAATATGCTCTCCTTTCTTAAATTTGTGATTTTACCCACTCAAACGTCCCTTTTGAAAATCGGTTTGAAAGCATGCATTGTTTTTCTTATTTTGGGCCGTCTTTGTTGGCTGGCCACGGAGGCCCGAGGCCTCAGCGAGATTGCTGGAGAGCTCCTCACCCCAGAGAATGACTCAAATCAGATTGTAATGCTGGTGGAGCTGGGCTCGCTGTAGCTCGGAGGTGTTCATTCCAGCAGGCTAAGTTGGGCAGACAACCACCGCTGCGCTCCTAGTAAATGTTAGATTTATTGAAAAGTGGCTCTTGCTTTGTATAGGTGTCACGCTGAGAGAATCGCACACTGTTTATCCAGCTATCAGTCAAACCTGTTTCTATAAACCATTGCAACGCATATCAAATAAACATGTTTTCTCTTTGATGTTTGTCTGTCGGTAATGAGATCTGCAATTAATGAACTGAACAAAAAATGCTTGTTGTTGTTTTGTTTTTTCCTCACAAATTATTTAAAAAAGAAGTAGTTCACTCAAAATTTAAAATGTGTTGAAAATGTGCTCATCCTTAGGACAACTGAGATGAAGATGAGCCGTTGTCTGCTCCTCCCACACCCAAACAAAAAGGTTCATGAAGCGTCTAAAAACGAGTGGAAAACGTGAGGCGCGTCTGTAGCATCTACTGTTACTAAGCAACCATGAAAGCGCTGTCATTTACAAAATCATTGCTGCTTTGGATTTTAAACTGGCTTTGTTAAAAAAAAGAGCTTACGTGCGCAAAACATGCTGCATGTGAACGGCCCCTAAGCCTTTGGTGACACATACACCACGAAATTAAATAGCGGATCTCTCCCCTCACGCAGATTGTCCCGCAGGATGAAACGGCGCCCTGGATGTCAATGGATGGTGTGCACGGTCTACGAACACGCTCAGCTTTCACCATTTGAAACAGCTCAAATCTACTTTTTATTAAGTTTGAATTAATCAATAAATAGTAAATACCATCCAACTGAACCGTGATTTTTGTGACCGGTTACACCCCTAGTTATTATCGATTGTGAACTCCTATTTTAGCTGGAAGGGATGGTTTACTTAAAGGGGTAGTATGATGTTGCTAAAAAGTCCATTATTTTTGTGTATTTGGTGTAAGGCAATGTGTTTATATGGATTAAGGTCCAAAAAACAAATTATTTTTCACATTCTGTACATTATTAAGTCCTGCCTTATTCAAATGTGCAAATTTTTACAAAGCTCATTGTTCAGAGAAGTGTGCTCTGATTGGCTAGTTATCCAGTGTGTTTTGATTAGCTGGATACCTCAAGCGTGTCACAAAATGTATTGCCACTTACATGATGCCATGTCCCAAAACTATGACAGCAAAACAATAAAATCGACAAGATATTTTTTCATTCAGTGTAGACATAATTACTGATTATAATGATTTATACTGTCTTTTTACGCATTGCATTGCACCTTGTAAACATAACACCAAGTCTGCTCAAAGAAAGGGCCAACAACAAGTATTACCCTTCACTGCTCAAAACTCACGTTTGAATAGTCAGCGGCAAGTCCTTTATACAAGAATATAGATACTTAAAGGTTGTGAGTCAGAAACGCCAGACTGTCCTTGCGAAGTTGGAATATCCCAAATAGAAAGAAATAGCCTGTGTGCAGCTGAGCTACTCCCCAGGTTTTAAGAGTCTGTCCTTCGTAAATGCGCTCTAATATTTGTGTTGAACTGTTCTGGAACTTAATATTGATTTCTAGGTGTGTCTAGTTTAGTTTTCACAACGACACACACCGTCTCCAGAACATGGCGCCCGCAGCAACACTACAGACAGAATAATAGCTTCTTTCTTTGTTTAAATGTTTTAGCAGTGTTTAAAAAAATAAACTTAATATTTCATCATATGACCCCTTTAATGCTGGATTAGTTTCAGCTGTTGTCTTCTTCAGATGGTAACTGATGGACTGAAGTGGTGTGGATTAGTGATGTTTTTATTATTTATTTAGACTCTCATCCTGATGGCAGCCATTCACTGCAGAGCATCCATTACTGAGACACTGATGTAGAGGCACATTTATCCATATATGAAGAAAAACAACATTTTTGAAGGCCTAAGGGTTTGTCTGCTAAACGATGACAAATCAGAAAGATTGGGACACAATGCAGCTTATAAAATGGCCTACACACCCGATTTCTGATTTCTCTCATTGCAATCAATCTCTAAACTTCTCACAGCTGATTTTGAGCGATTTCTCAATCGATACTAATTTTCCGTTTATGGAGGCGGAAGCTCAGATCATGACGGATTCGGTGCTGATTTTCCCCAGGCTAACGTTGGAGCTTTAATGTCATTCATTTGCGGAGATGAATTTGAAAACGACGGGCCTAAATTCCAAAGTAGGCCACCGATCCGCCCGATTTGCACCAAATGTGCTTTACTTAATATTATTTAAGGGAGTATTTGAATCACTTAATGCTTTCGCTCTCCGTGTGCCTCCAGCAGAGAGGCCGGGGGTGTTTCTCTTGTAAGAGTCTTTGCCGTAGGAAGCGCTCTGCCAGCTTAATTATGTGTCGCCCGATTGCATTATTTCCATTTTCCAGCATCCCGCCGAGGCGTCACCCCTGTTACCTCTGCATTAGCTGCTTGGCTCGTGCTAGCTATGCAAACAATGTGACTGAGAAGCAGAGAGTCCTTCAGACTGAATGATATTAACCTGTGCTTTCATGTTTGACCTTTATAGACGTTCACCTGAATTGTGTGATGTCAAAGCACGACCACACAAACATTAGTCACCGCTGCGTTCGCACAACTTGTTTTTAAAAGGTCAGCTGATGCTGCGCGTGCAGTCGCAGAAACTTTAAATCATTGACGACAATCACTCGCTGTTTTTTCCGGGCCCTAAACTAAAAATAAAAGGGTTGTCTCTGAGAAGAAAAATGAGGATGATGATAGGCTTTGGGTTCAAGATGTCTTATTCGGGTTTTGTGTAAAGACTCTGCTGTTTGAGAGATGAAACATGCCATGCACTTTGACTTATTGTGTGAATCTTATATTGAACGACTGTTTCTTCCTGAACATCTGCGCTCGTATTGTAAATCAATTCACAATGTACCTTTTTATATATATATATATACATATAGTCAACAAACAAGCAAATACATACATACATAGATCATGCTAGGGATTCATGAGAAAAAGTTTGATTTAAAAATGTATTTATAAAGATCCCACATTTGTGTCCTTACTCACTGTCAGAGGTTTATGAAAAATGTAGAAATTAAGCCATAGAAAAGACAGCTTTCATGCTGAAGGTCCGCTTTTCAAATCTCACCCGCTTTGAGTTCAACGTGACATGAGCTTTTATGAGTTCATACGTTTGCGTGATTTGTACTAAGTGTGATTATATTATATTATACATTTTGTTACAAGCTGTACAAGTTACGTTTCAGTGAGATATTACATGTATATTTAGTTATTTACATGTAACATTTTTATTTTAGTTTATGTTCTTCAAATTGTCTGTAGAATTCAATAACTTGTAGTATATAATCTTAAAATAAATGAGGGGAAAAAAGTGGTTAGTATTTTATTTAATTTTATTTCCGTAAAAATGTAATTATAAGTAATATTTATGTTTTGTTTTGTTTTTTTTCCATTTTATTTTCTTGCTAGCTTAACTACTGCTTTAGTTTTTGTTATTCTTAGCAATCCTGGTCACAACCACGAGGAGTCCAGCCCAGACTAATGCCAATTCCTACATATTTTACAAAAATTGGCAAATAATTCAAATTTGTACATCCTCCTCGCCAAATTTTATGTATTTTACAAGTTGCCAATTCATATAAATTTGTACTAATGACCTATACCTAACCTCACCCCTAAACCTACCCATCACTGGGGTTTAGGACAAATTGGACACAATCGTACACGTGAGGTTGAATATTGACCTTATTCTACACCCCTAATCCTACCCAATACCTAAACGTAACTATTGCACTAATTAATAATAAGCAATAAAAATCAGCAAATTAAGAATTTACTGAGGGAAATGGTAAGTGGTAACCTCTGGTAAAATGGTAAAAGTGGTACCTCTTTGTGTGTGTGTGTATGTATATATATATATATATATATATATATATATATGTATACACACGCAATATCATTGTTATTATTAATATATTACATAGCTAACATCACCCCCGCAAAAAAAAAAAAATAATAATAATAATAATTTGAGCACAAATATGCTTTTTTTGTTTCAGCAGCATAAAAACTAAATATGGACATAAGACAGTTTGAAAGTGCATTACAGTTCTGATTCCTAATTAGTTGAATGCAAGTGTTCATTATAAATATCTGACCTGACATTACACATTATTTTTGTATCTGACATCGTTCACACTGAGGAAACACATTTTGTGAGGCATGGAAGTACAGCAGGAGGCTGAAAAAGAACATAAACATAATTACAAAATAATCCTTAGTCCAAATACACTTCATGAACTCTAGCTTGTTTTATCCCAAGAATATCTCAAGAATCAGTAAAAGAACAAAATAATTGGGTGTAATCTTTCCCTTCATGCCTTGCTCTTGTTACAAATCAATACTATTACATGCTGATGTCTTGCAGACTAAAATAAGTTAATCCAGCCTCTCGATTTTCTTCCAGGAATCGCTGAAGACGAAACATAATTAACCTGATAAATTTTGGGAAAGATAAACATCAAGATGGACTAACCTGCTTCTTATTCTCTCCACAAAATACATTTATGTCTTTTATTTATCAGACAGTTTTAGTTTTGTTTTTTTTTTTTGTTTTTTTTTAGAAAATGCACTACTTTATTTATTTATTTAAATTAATTTTATTAAGGTGTATCCATATAAATGGCCCACCCTGTATATATAAGCACTATAATTAAAACAGAAAACATAAAAGACAAACTGGAAATATTTATAAGAACTCATTTTTCACTGGTGTGTAGAGAAATGTAGTAAGCTTCCTTCAGTAAATTGAATAGTCTTGAAAAAAAGGTCCATTTGAAATATTTACGATGTTTTAGTAGAGAATGAGAGCAGAGGACATGATATTTGGTTTCACCAGAGCAACTAATATTATTGTTGGATATAATTTCACATTCCTGCCAAGGTAATGTCTGTTTTTCTCCTTTGTGCCCCAATATAATGTCTGAAATCGGAGTGAAAGTCTGCATGATTGCGGTCTGAAGTGAAGCAGTGACTTTGTCCTTGACTCTGGAGCACATTGATTGATTCAGCAGGTTGTGTTGGGCTCAGGATCTTCCAGACGCTGGCGTGATGTTTGAGGTCTGAAGTCCTGCCGGTTAAATGTGTCTGTACAGTCCAGAGTCAGAAACATGCTTTATTTCTCTCTGCCGATCCCCAAACATGCTCACAATAGCTCAATGCAATGGGCCATTTAATAAGAGCGCTTTATTACATTCACTACTGGCAGTTTTTGTGTGAAATAATGATTACGCAGCCGGTGAGGCAGGGCTAGTAAAAAGATAAAGGCCGTACAGAAATAGACAGGCCGCTTGACAGCCTGACCGTCGTCTGATGAACAACAAACCTGAAAATCTGCCATTGGCTTCGGAAAAGACGATTGTTAAAAGCAGACCCGCTCATTATTCTTTCTCACAATCTCACAAGCCTCTTCGACCTCTGTGTTTTAAAATTTTTCACTTGAGTTTCAGAAAGTGATATATAGGCATACTGCTGTATGTGTAGATGTTCCTCACAGCTGGATGGATTCGACATGATCTGTATCTGTGTGCTAGTGCAGAATTTCAGATAATCTGTGTTTATTTTCACTGCAGTTCATCTGACTCTAGTTCATCAGAGAGACTGTTTTAACATTCTAGCGACTCATGAAAGATATGCTGAGATGATGAGATTAAAAATAAAAGGGTTTGCACACACATACATATATGTATTCGCGCGTGTGTGTGTGTGTGTGTAAAAACCACACACATACAGCATATATTTTTAACTATTTACATGCATTTACTTGTAATTCTTATAATACTTCCAATCATATAAAACAGTATGCAAAAAAAAAATAATAATAATTCATTGTGAGATTTAGATAGATATGCATATATAATTACAATTAATCCTTTTTTGCAAAATATATTTTATATGATTGTAACTATTATAGATCTGGCAAAATTCTGAGGTTTTTGGAAAGGACTGGACAATGATTCTCAAAATGTCTCTTCTCTACGATACATTTGGACCCATTTAAGTCAAGAACGTGATTACTCATCTCAATCAGGGAAAATGCATACGTAGGGATGTTGGGCTGATTGCACCCTCGTCCAGCCCCAGCCGAAAACATACTCCGAGACAGGCATCGGGCCAGCTCACCTCATTGGAGATTTCTAGAAAATCCTCCACATACCTCTCCAAAGTCCGCCCACTCTGCCGCAGATGCCACAGCCTGTCCCCAGTCATAATCTTCTGTATGGTCAGCCCTTCTGTCACGCATCGTGGTTGTAGAAATTAAAGACTTGACCAAGACATAAACAAACAGCTTCTCTTTAATCAGGAACACATGAGAGTCAGAAATCGGCGTAACCTTAAGGACCGTCAAACTGAATGGGGCAGACTAGACTATAAATACACACACGAGGAAGACACAAAACACAATATGTGCCAGATTATCTAATTGACGTAATTTATTTGATTAAAAACATTCATCAGCTCTATTTTTGCAGCACCTAAGCCGAACCCTGAAGTCAATCACATTGTCTGCCGAAGGAACATCAAAACACAAGCTACTCGATCAGAGAAAAGAGCTTGTGAGTTATTTTGCTCGTCAGTAGCTAATGACAGTCATGAGCGTCTGATTGTTAGCTGCAGGGAATAAAGGGAAAACAAAAGGAGTGGAACAGAATAAAATGAAGATTCATGTCGGCAAGAAGCAACTTGAATCACAAAGACAATATAATAGACTGAACAGAGTAATGCTGTAGAACAAGAACGCTTAAGATTGCACGCATGCATTTCAGATACTGGTGCTTCAATCTCATGTATTTAAGTTAAAAAATAAATACATTTGTACACGTACGATACTGTAAAATAATAAAATAAATGAGTAACAATAATTAACTAGATTTTTTTTTTCATTTAAATGAAAGACCTGTTAAATTAATTTTTTTTCTTTTGCTCACCAAAATATAAAAAAAATACAGTAACATTTTTTTAAAAGTTATTACCATTTCACGAGTTGTATTTCATGCTTCCTAGTGCTGATAAATTCAGCGTGTTTGGCGTGCTGTCCAGGGGGCGTGCCGGGTGAAGCCCCTCATGCCCCATTAGAGTGGGAAGGCTTGAAACTAGGCTGGAGATGGGGCGGAGGAGGGAATGCGAAACGAGATAAGGAAAGGCAGTATGTGAGCTTATTTAAGGAGGAGGTTTGTAGTTTTGATTAGACGGAGTAGAAGTAGCAAGAAGGAGGAAGCCTCTGATGGAGGCGGGAAAGTCTCTGCTGAGGCGGGGCAAGGTGGGCAAGACCTCCGATGAGGAGGGATAGAAGGGGATAGGAAATACAGAGGAGAGGGAGGGGAAGGAAGAGAGGGGGACTTTAGGGGAGAGGGGAGTGAGAGCAAAGGAGCAGTGCAAAAGGTTTGAGCCTTTGAGCCTGAGAGAAAGCGGCCTGGCTGGTTTCTGCAGACACCTGGATGAAAGTCGTTCGTCAAACCTGATGATAGATGAAAGGTTAAATTAGGGACAGGAAATAATGACAATTCAGTGGAAAGATTATTATTGACAGTAGTCAATAAATACTTTTTATCAATGAAACATAATGTTGAAAATTTGAGTGCATTAAATGCATTGAGTGACCAAAGAGAAGTAAAATCTGCCGCATTGGCGTACAGACTATACGGATTACGTATGACGTCATCAGCGACGTCTAGCGTGAACGAGCTAGCTTGCTGCTTTAATTGAAGAGGATGGCAACACTGGGTTTGTTCTGCGTCTGGGCAGAGGAAAAAATGAAGGGGGAAGCCAGTGGGAGGTGAGTAGCGTGGGTAGTTGTGATCGGACGGAGTAGAACATAGATTGTTTGATTAATGCGGTGCCAGCCGTGGCGAATCATCCGTCGGCGCTCCTCCCGAAACTTGTTTAACAACATCACTTAAATATACAGTTTTATCTGTGAATATATTATAAGATGTAATTACATTTGAACACATAGAAAACTACTTGAAATTGTTATAAAGTCTCACAATATTACCATTAATAATCCAGTGATAGCACACTTACTACGCAGCCTAAAACTCAAAGCCCGCATGACTCAAGAATTCCTTATAGGTATATATATATATATACTACACAGCTGAAGATTTCCTTTTGAAGAAGCACCAGGCGCTGAATTGACTTCACTCCGGGAGCTCTTGAGTATGTCGTTGGGGTTTCAGATGTAGTGAAGAGACGTACTGACATGTCTTTTCAATTCTTATGGGAACACTAGGATTGCACAAACGTAGACAAGCTCAGACCTGTAAATGAAAGCTTTATCTGTGTATCTGTCATAAGATTTACATATTACTCTGGACTCGATGTCTCAACCCTTATCAAGATGGGCGTCCCGTGCTGTGAGCTTTAGATTGGCTTCGGCGAGGCGTAAATTGATTTCAATGTCAATATCAAACATGTTTATTTGTGCCGGTGCACCTCTCAGGACTTTCACCAGATGTAACTTCACATGCTTCATGTGCAATAGTTCGAACTCTTCCCGGTCTGCATCTCTGCCGTTTCTCTGAAGGATCTGTTGCTGTGTTTATGTGAAGGCAAACACAGTTTCAGCTGACAGTGTGTGACAGATGGCCTTTTCACCTTAGCGTTTGACAGAATCGAAGCGAGGGACCATCCGTCAGATTCTGCTTAGACTAAGACACACACCGCTTGTTCTTCCAGGCCAGTGCATGCACAAATACATCCAAAATACACAAACATGTCAGAATCCAAGGCGATCTGTTTAATGTCACTTCATGGAGACAAACGCTCAGTTTTGTTGATTAGTCGTCACCGATAGTCGACTGCTGGAACAAATTCATCACTGGCAAAAAAATACAGAGTTGGGGGTTAATGTGAGTTGTGTAATCTGATTACTTTTTTCAAGTAACTAGTAAAAGTAACATAACAGTAACATTGTGTGTACAAGAAAATGCGAATGAAAAAGTCCTGCAAAGTTTTCAATCTGAAAGTGCACCGTGTATAAGTTATTGTCTCTCAACAGAAAGAGTGTTTTCAAGTTAAAAACTGCTTTAAATGAAATCGACCAATCACACGAGACGTTTATTGAAAAAAACGTATGTTTTTATATATTAAACGTTTTGTTTGTTTGTTTTTTAACAAAAGCAGATATCTCAAACTGTAGTGTTTAGATTAAAGCTGACAATATCACACATTTGTTGAAATTATCCATTCATGATGACTCCTCTTTGCTTGTGCTTCTTTTTAAAGTGACTGGCAACCTTGTCACCTGACCTGAACACAGCACGCTGATTCCCTAAAAATGACCAATTGGCACCTGTTCAAGTACAGCAAGGGCAGTTGTCAGTTTCTGCTGTAAAACGTGTATTTGCGATGCCTTGATATATATCTTAACGATAACTTAACTATAACGGTTATCGGTATCCTAGTTATCGGTATCCTAGTTATCGGTATCCTAGTTATCGTATCGGTAAATTCCACTATCGGTCAACCTCTAACCATCTCATTCAGCTTTAGATCTGGATGCAAGTGCGTACACAAAGCCATAAACTACAGCTTAACCCAGGATCATGTGACGAGAATCATGAGCATTCGTCTTTTTTTGGAGTGAGATGATATGAATTTTTAAACAAATGTGTTTCATAAACTATAGGCCTAGGGTTTGGATAAGATGCCTCATAAGTGAGACACATTTGTCTCAAGTGGTGTTCAATACAATAATGTAATACAGTATTTCTGTAGACTGACAGTAAGATGAATGAGATACAGTTTTCAGCACAGTGTTTCAGCCATTATGAAAGTGCAGCAGAATTGGACTAGGACTTGTTTAAAAGTGATTTTTCATTTATTATATTTAGGACTGTCACGGTGATTAAATTTTGCCTGGTATTAGGATGTCATAAAATATAATTAGTATTGCAGTTTGTTTATTGTGTGCATAATACACTGAAAAGTGACAACATCTTATTAAAGCCAAACGTGTTATTTAACCCAATAAATCAAGCTAAATACATTATTATAAAAAAATCAATCAATCAATCAATCAAAGCAGGGATTAATGTAACAATATCTGTTTAATGTAACAATTGACATTTTGTACAGTGCAATTACAGTGTCATTACATACAGCACCTTAAATCAAGCCATTTATTCACATTTACTTTGAAATATAAATGTATTATTTATGTTTTATTTATTATTTATTTATTATTTATTATTTATGTTTTTCAAACATTATTATATTATATTGCTTCAGCCTGCTTTCCACAGCTCAGCCCTTATGAGCATTACATTTGATTGCTTTAGTGATGATGATGATGATAATAATAATAACAACATATAAGAGTAAAATAATTCTCATTTATTCACTTTCAAGTGCTGTTTTTTTTTTTTTTTTTAATACAGACACACCTTAAAAGTAATTCATTCACATGTAGCTTGAAATATAAATAAACACATTTTTGGACTATTATATTTAGACTTTTAAGTTTCCATTGAGATTCAGTCTATCTGATTTACATTATAATAAAGTAACATTTAATTTTCAAAGTTATAGTGAAAGTATGAATTATTATGTAATGGTAATATATTTCTGTCCTAATTTCTTCACTTTCAAGTGGCATTTGAAGACAGTCCAGTTAAACCCTCGAGTCTTTATTTTGCATAATGGGAGACCTTTAAGTTTCTGTGTGTCATTGAGAGTTTTGTTAATATGCTCCTCTTTCCAAATCCCAAAGAAGTGTTTTCATCTCCTCCTCTGTGTCGTTCCATTTTTATTCGATTTGTACGGCAACGTCCAAAAAAATAAAATTAAAAGTGTTGAAATGCACGAATGTGAAACTGCGCTTCATGAACGAGATTTTAATGCAAAGCGTGTTTAAAGCACCTCTCGAGATCGCCCTGAGCGCTTCACTAACTCCAGACTTTATTCACTTTTAAATTCGGTCAATTTTGGATGGAAATGCGTGATTTGAATGTAAAGCACAATGCATATCTCCGAAACTTATCACAGAAAGGTTCGAGTGAGGTGGGAAGTTGTTTTCTCGTCTAATCTCGGGTCAACCTGCAGACAAAGGGCGGGAAATGACTTCTGTAGTTCTCTGAGGGGTGAGCGCCTTCAAAGGGTTTGACGGAGTATAGGCCGTTCTCAGAAGAAACCTAAAAGGATTATTTCACGGGAAGTCTTGGGTTCGGCTGGCCGAGTTTCCCTGAAACCGGCAAACCCCTGATTCAGCTCACCTATATAATCATCCCCAGCACTTTCTACAGCTTCAGCCGCCCTGAGGAGAAAAAAAAAACAGAAAAAAAAAAAAAAACAAGTTTAAACTTCAAAATCAGCAGTTTGCAGAGTAATTCCTCCAAATAAAACTACTTTAAACGCTTTCATCATGGCAGCACTCTGCTCAAATTTTGTTGTCGTACAAGTGTTGCAAACAAAATTGCTGTCGTACTGTGATTATGTTACTGCATCAAACAAACCTTCGGGCAAACATACTCTCCTCCCTGAAAAGAATAAATCACAGCACTTTCTAGCCCGAGGCTGGGCGTTTTTTTTTTTCAGTGACAGGAGGTAAAATGATAAGGAGGAGGCTCACTGCAGCCTGGCGTTGCGGTTTTGTCCTCTCGTGTTGATTGTCCCTGAAGGATCCTGTGTGCATTTTGATGATTGCTTTATTCAGCATATGGTTGCTTCTCTATCTAGGCTTTGATCTGACCCCCTTTTCTCCTTCCCTCGGTTCCTCTAAGAGACGTTTCTCTGCTCGTGAGCATAAGGAACGCTACAGTTTGCTGGAGAACAGCGAGATCCCTCGGCCCCAGCGCTCTAGCGTCAGGCTCCGTGGACTACCATCAAAGCCTTGTGATGAATAATCAGGGAAAGTTACGCTGGAGAGGTGCATTCAAGGTTCGCAAAGTCAGTTTTCTGTTTCTTAGAATAAAGCTGAGGCGGGGATATGTAACTTTTATCTGTGAGCTAATATGACTTTTGCAGTGCTGCATATGACTGCTGCTCATTTAAATCAGGAATGGCTCAACACAGTACTACTTCCAGCTGTATATATACTGAAAAAAAAAAAAAAGATTTAGAAACACCATTCACTCTGCAGTTGCTAGTAAATCACAAATAATCACACAGAAATGGCAAGTATGGCATTTTGTACAAAAGTTGACTTAAATGTTAAAATCCTTTTTTAATCCTTTTGCAAAAAAAAAAAAAAAAAAAAACTTACAAAAAACATGCGCACATGCATAAGCAAACAATTAATTTCTTTTTTAAGGAGTTCTATCTGATCATGATGCATATGTGTACTTTGTAGCTTGTAACTGCAAGTTGACTTAAATCCTTAAATCCTTGTGGAAAAGACGAGGATAAATCTAATTATTATTTGTTCTTTGCTTATTTGTTTCTAAATAAAGCAAGATTGGTTTAGTGTGTACTATTTTATAACTAATAGTAAAAATAAATCAGTCAGTTTTGGTTCGTATAGCATTATATTATGTTTGCCATAATGAAAGAAAGTCGTAATTTATATTAAAAGAAAATAGAATAAATAAACTGAATGCAATTCTTGCATGAGTTTGACCGATGGCACATTGTTCAGAAACCTGTATGAAAACATGATCCGGAGCAGAAATTATACGCTTCACCTTAAAAATGGCCCACTTGGGAAATTTAAGAAACTAAGCTCTTAATTAAAAATTAAGATGTGCAATCTGTTTCTGATCATTAACTTATGAGACGCAGTCTAATAAAAGCAATACAACTTGTTGAGCTGCGGGAGGAAAGAAGACGTTTATCAGACGCTGAGGCAGTCTGCCCTCGCTCCGCCGGCTGTGTCTCTCAGACAGCTCCTTATTGCTCTTCATCAGACGAGAGAAAAGCAGAAAAACCCTCCGTGCTGACAAAGTCACAAACACGGACACAGAAACAAGTATGAGGTGTGTTTCTGCTGCACACCTGAGCAGTGGAGGAGCTGGGATATCATCTTTATCTTCATCTTTAACGTGTTCATGAAATCAGCAACTTTAGTGTCTTCAGTTCACTTATAATCCCTCTGTGTTTCTCAAACACACAAACTGCACTTCAGAGACCTAATTCAGGAAATGCATTTCTGTTTTCTTTTGTTTGAGGTAAATTTACTATGCTGCTAAAAAAAAAAAAAAACTCACACACACATATTTTCAGATTTCTTTTCTACAGTGTACATTTCAGTACACTGTAGAGTGCACAGTGTGAGCTACAGTGTACCTGTATATAAAGTGTGTCTCACTAAAGCTGATCTGCTGACTGAGGGAATGATCAGATCCTCAGAATACACTACTTCCGCTGGATCTAGTTTTAGCAATTACTGTTAGTCTGCTGGAATTTTGCTCATATGTTAGATGTTGTTTTTTTTGGACCAGATGTGGGAACGTAACAGATACATAGACAAAGCAGCATATGGCACAAATCGCTCATATTCATTATGTGAATGATTCAGAAGAACAAAAAAACGGGACCGCAAGTGAAAAGCAACCAATAGGAACTGCATCAAAGCCACGAAGCGAGTCAAACGTGTGGGCGAAATCGTTCTTTCTTCTGGTGATAAGCACATGCTGTGTATGTGCTCAAAAACATTTAGCACAGGAAATCCACAAATCATGTCGCTCAGCTCAAATATGCATAAACACTGCCTTTACAAATGGATTTCTGAAAGCATCAGAATGTGTCAGATTGACATTGTGTTTGAAACACACACGGGTCCAGTGCTGTGGGAAAGACTGCTGCTGGTCTCGAGGTTTAATGTTCTGCTTCATATGTGGTGAAATCAGCAAGAGCAGGGCTGAGACAGCTAGCTAATTATGATTATCAGTAATCAGAGCACTCTAGTGGACAAAAGTTCATTATCACTTACATGGGTTTCACTGCACTCTGTACAGGGAATTATGGAGTAAAAGAAAAGTTTACTAATTACAACATTTTCTTGGAATTCTGAGAAGAATGGCATAATTGTAAGAAAAAAACCTACTACAATTTAGATATTTTATTTAATGTTTTTTCCCCTCTTCCTTAGCATACAGAATTTGTATCTCACAATTATTATTATTATTATAATACATAATTCAGATTTTTTCACAAGAATTGTACATTTTGTGATTCTGCCGGCCTTAAAAAAAAAAAACATAATCTGTATTTTTGTCCAATGATTCCATCTGAGAAATTTAATAAAAGAAAAACAAAAATAATAATACTTTATGCTTAAAACAAGAACAAATATCTTCCAGAGGGAAATTTCTATTATTTATTTATTTATTATTATTATTATTATTATTATTATTATTATTATTATTATTATTTTCTTCTCTTTATGCCGTTGGTGCATATATGTTCTTGTTTATTTATTTATTATTATTTAGTTTTTATGATAAACAATTTTTCATATTTTTTTACATTTACAAGTCTTTAAAGATCATACATGTATGTTCACAAAACCTGCAGAAACCCAGGAGTTTTTTTTCTTGCAATTATAAATATA
>JAUYWG010000055.1:862669-882834 GCA_034779775.1 Enteromius afrohamiltoni
CGATTGAGTCCCCTGCTTCAGGCTGAGCAATTCCTCCTTGGCGTCCCTACCATCCGCCGAATGGTCAAACACCTCGCGGAACTGGCGGAGAAAACTCTGGTAGGACGGGAAGGCCATGCGGCGGCCCTCCCACAAGGCCGTCACCCAGTCCAGGGCCTTCCCGGTCAGCAGTGAACATATCAGTGAGATCTTCGCATCGTCATCCATGAAATGAGCGGCTTGAGACTTCATATATATGTCACACTGCAGGAGGAATCCTCTACATTTTCCCGGAGCCCCGCTGTACTTCTCCGGGAGCGCGAGGCGCACCGGGCTGGAGTGAGCCGCTGTAGCCGGGGGAGGAGCGGCGGCCGGCGGCTCGGCGGGTCTACTCTGCGCCGTGGTCGCGGCGGTGAGGGCCTGGATGGAGCTAACTAGCTCCGCGGTGAGCGACGTGAGCTTCTCCAACTGTTGACGGTGGGAGAGCAGCTCCGAGGCTTGACGGCTCACCTCACTGATTACTTGCCGCATTGTCGCTGGATCCTCTGTCGGCGAAGTTTTCTGTAACGATTCTCGGGAGTCGTGTGGATCCATGAGCAACAATGTTTTATTAGCGTGGTCAGACAGGCAGTGGTCGGTACACAAGCAAACGGCAATACAGGGGAACAGGCAATCTCAAAGTCAAGGTACAGGCAAAAGTCAAGGGCAGGCGGCAAAAGACGGAAACGAATACACAAGCAGAAATCAAACACGGGCAGACAAAATGGGAAATACTGGAAATAACGCTCAGAGACGATGGCCGAGGCAAATCGAAACTTCGCGTCTGTCTTAGGCAAAAGTCCGGGCTTTTATGGGATCCGGATGGCGGGAAGCCGGTGCGGAAGCGCCGAGGTACGTGGGCAAAAGAAGTCCGGGTGGAAACGTTAAAACTCAGGTGAGGGTTCCCGCTGCTGGCGATCGGGAAGGGCCACAGAGGAGCGATCCGTGACAGCACGTTGTTTAAAAAAAACTGGAAATTTTAAAGATCATTAAGAGTAGTTTTTAAAAGTCCACCTCCATCTGTCTTTTAATTCATCAATGTTACATTCAGTTCTTTGTAATTGTTTGAGTAATTTACTATTTCTTGGTAAGTGATTATTATCAACAAAAACAACAATGTGATTATTATTAGTAGTAATTTGTATATGTATGTTATCCCTAACAACTTCAACAAATTACATTTATTGGTGTATATTTTTTCAAGAACCTAAACTTTCTTACTTTACCCTCTTTTAAATATCAAATAAAACTAAATAAATTCAAAATAAGTGCAAAATACAAAATAAATCAATATATATATATACATATATACACACACACTTTAATATATTGTATATATAATATATCATATTTTTACAAACTTTAAAATGAAGATGATTTTAAGTTATATATAAAACAAATATTTGACAAACAATTCATGTATTAGTCATTCCAAAGTACTTGAGAGAAATGTTTTCTCTTTTTTATATTTAGTGTGTTTGCTTGCAATGTCTTCATAATTAATTGTGAAAACTGCATTTTCCATCATTTAGTTTTTTTCACGTTATTCACTATATTTTAACTATAGCTCATTTTATTCTCAAACTACGCAAACCCCAAAAGTTTCCCCTCAAAGTTTCTCTGTTTGTTCCTGAAATACACCTGAATCAGCTGATCAGAGTCCTGAGGAACATCTGTGTAATAAAATCAAGTCTGAATGATTAGGCTCGGATCCAGCATTAGCAGTGTGTGAATCTGGCAGGAGGAGGACTTGGCAACCTTCACGTAAAAGACAATTATTCTAAAAGAGCTGTAATGTCAACAATAAAACAATCACGTATATAGGAAGCTAAAATACCTCCTCTGAAAGATAAAGCATGCATACACGTGTAAACGTCCGCATGCAGATGGACAGGCATGTGCTGCGCTTCATCTCATTCCCAGTCATCTCCTGTTTTAAGAGGAAGCACCTGTCCCTCAGCGTGTGTCTGACACCTGCTCGTTCTGTGCCAGTGGAGCACCTGCACATGCTCACTCAGCATCTGGCTCAGGTGTGCTCCAGAGAAGGGAACTGGCACCTGTCAGAGTCTGATCACCTACTGTAGATGTGATGCAGATATGAGCTCCTCATGCTTTTAGAACAATAAAACTAACTTAGAAATTCTTCCGAATATTTCTGTAATCAGTTCTTTTCAGAAGTATGCTAATACGCCTGGTTTATAAGGGATGAAAGGGAGTCATTAGGTGTAGGTTTGGCTTGCAATATAAAAGGAACTTTCTCAGTGAGCTGAAAAACTTGCAAATCAATTTCCTAATGTATCGTGAACTGTATGCTGTTTTATATATAGAGCTCAGCAGCTCTGTTAACACAGAAATAATTACTGTCTAACAATAGCTTATAACACAGTGCTTTACAGCGGTAACCAGCTGAAGTATATCTGTGCATTTAACCCACTGAAGCGTGAACAGTCCGTGTACATGTCAGCCATTTTATTTTAGTTACTAACTTTAGTTTAGTTACTGTTTTTATTCTAGTGCTGTCAAACAATTATTTGTTTGTTTGTTTACATAATATAGGTGTGTGTGTGTGTGTGCACTGTGTATATTTATTATGTATTTGTGTATATATACATGTATATTTGTTATTAAATGAATATTCATGCATATTTATCTATACATAATGCATACAGAATACTCATTATTTTGGATGTTATTAATCATTTAATCATGTAATTTTATTTTTTTTAAATATAATAGATACATATTAGAAAAACAACACACACACACATTTTTATATAAATACATTTTGGATGTAATATTTTATTTTTTTTGTGGTATGTGCATACATATAACATTTTCTGTGCAGTTAAAATATGTCCAAAAATATATATGAATCAAATAATCAAAGTGTATTTTGGCCATATATTTAGTATATTTATCATATAACATCATTATAATCATTATTATTATTATTATTTATTTAGCCACTTGAGGGTTTAAATTATTTCTGTAAGAAAAAAACAAAAGCATGCCATACTGTTTAGCATATACTTAGCATAAATTCATTATATACAATCATATTTGAGTGCTGCATGTACAAGGGTCAAGTCTTGAGCTCAATCTAGCTCACAGCCGTCATTAGTCTTTCAATCTACAGTTTACATCTAAGATTTAAAACGCCAGCAGCTCAAGAGTTATAATACACAGCACACCAAGCCAAGCCTTTTGATTCAAATGAACACATAAAGAGCTTATGTAACTCTGTTTTTTTTTTCCAGTTTGGCCTCTTCACAGTATTAGTTGCACAGGATGTTAGCGTGCTAGCCGAGCGATTGTGCTTCCTGATGTGAATTTTGATGCCTTTGCCAACACATTCGGAAAAATTGCCCATGAATCAACTCCCATCTGTCCAATTTGGTCTCCGTGGCTCGGGCCTTGTCGTCCGTCTGTCACTGAGATGCTGAGGGATTCAGCAAGGCAGGTGAACAAATGAGAGGATCGTTCACTCCAAAAGCAGTGTCATTATATATTCTCTCCTTTTGCTTCAGAGTTAATTTGCATGACCCAGAATATTCTAAGGAAATGATGAACATTATCCTGTCCGAACAATGACACGGAGCTAGCGAGCGCGGCAGGAGTTGTCGTGCAGTAGACCTTCATCAGATTCATATTATATGATTAGAGGCTTGGAGAAGTCTTACCCGGAATCCAGCGTATAATCTAGCACCATTAGAAACTCATTAACACAACTCTGCCTGTCATTGAAGGCTTCTCTCGGGGAAAGGAAGGAGGTGCTTGCTAAATGTCAGCAGTGATTGATGAGGAACAAGATGATATTAAGCGACAGAGCATCTATCATGTATTCTTGAAGCATTAGCTGCAACTTCTGTCTTCTCTGACTTTGTTTTGAGACGCTGGGGACAGAAACGGTGCGGTCCGACAGATTTTGAACCGGAGGGGAGTCTGTCTAAGTGAAGAGATGCCTAGCGTTTGCTAGTCATTAGCATAGCATTGCGTCTTGTTATCTCCGTTGGGAATGCTGAATGCTTCATAGGTGTGGAATTCACAATAGGCTGTATTGAACTGTATCATTTTTGATGAAGTCTTTTAAAGCCAATGAGCGTGGGTAAAATACCACATTGTTTTGATCAAAGTGCTTTTGATTGCTTTGCATTCGGAGTGTTTTATTTATGTCTGTTCTTCCTAATTCTCTGCTCTTGTGTTTTCTTCTGCACATCTACCAAGGGTCTGATTTCTATACTTTGCTGCTGCAGTCATTTCCTGGAGAGCGAATTAGAGCTCAGTTTCTCTCAGCGCCGCTGATTTTGCTGCAGGCTTGGCGCGTTGGGGATTCTGGGTACATACAGCAAATTATATGAATATTGTACAGCAGTTAGTGGAATCAGGTTAAATAAAAGTTTATTGATGCACAGTAAACATGGCTGGGCGCTGCGTTGAAATACAGTTTGGATTTGTTGAGTGCCACTTTAAACTTCAACTGAATTAAACAAATATAAGTCAGTTTAATATAATTTCAATGACCTAAAAATAGTTTAAATGACTTAAACATTTAATCATACTCAAAAAACGTAAGGCAGCAGGTAAACTAAAGCTTTTAAGTTAAATTAGATGAAAAATCTGTATATTGTTTTTACTGTGGATTTTCAGTGTCTCTTTCTGCACTCTCGAAGCCAGTAGGTCTTTATAGGTGACTCGTTGCTTAATTTGTTCATTTAATTATTTGTTTTTTGTTTGTTTGTTTCATTTTTGTTTTTTTGAAAATCAAAGATTATTTTAGAAATGAACTGAATGACTTTACGAATGAGTCATTGCATCATTCACTCAACCGATTTGTTCACAAACACTCATTCGTTCATGAACCGCATGTTGCAAAGAGATGCAATGTTTCATTCTGTTGATTGGCTATGATTGGAATAAAGAGAATTAACAAGAATTGGCAGGAATTAAAATGTAGATTACTTGAGCTTCTTTGTTTATTAAAATGCTGTATGAAAGCATCATATACAGTATGTATTCATGTTATTGGTGTGAATTGACTATGGGTGTCATTTAACCATAGCTTTTATTTGGTATTTAAGTTTATTGAGATTGCGTTGTGAGTCTGGTATCAACTGTATGTAAACGTTTGAACAGACAGCTGATAATGGTGATTTTGTACAGCACTCAATTTATAGAAGAGCAGAAAATTAATTATTAATTAATTTGTGAATTCATTATTTTTTTTTTATCTTTGGAAAACAATGATTATTTTAGAAACTAACTGAATTACTGTCTTTATGAATGAGTCATTGCATTATCCACTCAAATGATTAATTCAAAAACACAGATTCTTTCATCTAAATTGAACCAAAGAGCAATACTGCATGTTGAACAGAGATGTGATGTTTGATTCGGTTTTTGGCTATGACTGGAACCAGAGTATTCTTGGTTAATGGAGCATTACAGGAATTGGCAGAAATTAAAATGTATTGAAAGGCTGTTAAAAGCATCCTATCCACCTTTTTCTTGATGTAATAATTGGCTCCGTCATTTGTAAATTATATGGGTCTAGCGTCAGGTCTCATCCATATCAAAATTAATTTTGCTTGATATAAAGAATCGGTGTGTTTCATTTTATTGCATTATCTTAATTATGAACACACTGGTTTGCAGTGCAAACAGATTTACCATTTACTGCATGTTGTTATTCTCCTCGTTCTTTGTTAATAACAAACCAGAAGCCTCACCAATAGATTTACTCTCACATTGAAGAAATAGGTGGATATGTATTCATACTTTTGGTGTGAATTGAATATGGATGTCATTCAACCATAGGCTAGTATTACTTACTGGCCTGGTTTCACAAACAGGGTTTAGCTTAAATCAGGATTAGGCATTAGTTAAAATAATATATTTAAGCAACTTTTACAAAAAATGCCTTATTAAAATTAAATAAAATAAAAAAATTACAGGTGTGCATCTTAACACAGAACAATAACACTGACATGTTTTAAGATATGTCAGAGCAAGATATTTTCATCTGAGACAGCTCAAACATGCAGTTTAGTCTGGGACTAGCTTAAGCTTTGTCTATGAAACTGGGGGATTGTATTATATCTTTATGACAATTTTGATTAAACAAACTGTGGTTGTCTACATTGCTTTTTATTTATTTTTATTTAGTGTTTAAGTTGTATTTAAATTTGTTCAGATTATCCTTGCAGGTTTGGTATCAGCCATATGTAAATATTTAAATAGCTGATGATGTTTTTTTTTTTTTTTTATTAATGTATTATTATTATTATTATTATTTATATGCTTTTTGTATCAATCAATTTACAAAAGAGCAGATAAATCATTAATTTATTAATTTGTGCATTCATTCAACATGTTTTTAAAAAAACAAAAATTACTTTAGAAACAATCTGAATGACTTAGTTATTGCATTATTCACTCAACCCATTTAGTTAAAAAAACCCCACTAATTCATCCACAAGCCAAATAACAGTACATTGCAGTTGCATGTGCAAAGACACAACGTTTCCTTATTCTTTGGCTATGTTTGGAACTATGTAGTTATGTTAATGAAGAATAATCAGGAATTAAAATGTTAATTATATTATTCATACTTCTTGTATTCTTAGGCGTGAATTAAAACCTAATCTTTGACCAACAGGCCTAGATCATTGTTTGCAGAATATTTTAATGACAATTTTGATGTCAATATTTAAGCAACATTGTGGTTATGTACATTGGTTTTTATTCTACTCGAGTACATGAGCGGAAGTACAGCAGGTACACACTGACTTACAACAGACTCATAATCTTTGGAAAAACATTTCTGACTGTGAAATTGCCATTACTAGAGTGTTAGGGATGAGCTGTCAACGAAAGCATGCAGAGCTGGTGTCGTTCATGAATATACAGTACGTTTACGCCGGCTGCGGTATCTCGCTCTGCTTGTGTGCATTGTTCACAGAAGTATGACATCCTAATCTCCGTTAGGCCCTCTCTGTGTAATAAGTATCTCCAGCTCTGTGATTGCCTTCGGTGAGAGATTCAGATCAGGCGTGTCTAATGACGAACAGGTAATGCACCATTGTGTTTTAAGAGGATGACATGACTCTGCTATCTGCAGCTCTGAAAATGAGCGTTGGGAAATGAAATCAGCAGAATGACTTTGGTAAAACCTCATGAGTCACTGCAACCAGATTTCTTAAAGGAGAATGAGATTTACTGAAATGAGTAGTGAGTAGCCAGACAAAAGAAGCAAAGAATTCCTGCGGCCTTGAGCTGTGCTTTTATGTCAGTTCATTCGGCGGGCATATTCATATGAGCAGGCTTTTCCATGTATATATGCATATTTATGTATTACTTTCCTTAAACCTCTTCAGCTAAAACACAGCCACAATACATCCAAGCGGCATGCATTGGGAAGTAGAAACAAAAAACAATTTGGATTGGATTATAAAAACTATTTTACTTATTAACCTTTTAGAGTTAGGTTGTATTCAACATTTTCTATTACTGCTTTATTTTATTACTATTATTATTATTATTATTATTATTTAAATGCTATTCATGTTAAATAAATTTTCCGTTATTTTTACTTTAAATTAATGTTCTGTTTTTCATTTAATATTTTAATTTACGTAACTTTTTTTTATGGTATCAGTTTTAGACAATGATAATAACCCTGGCTGCAAGTACTCAACTCTAAAAACTGTAGCTGAAAGCATCACATGAGCCGAAACATTTCATTTCATTAAACAAAATTGTATGAAACCTATTGAACATTACAAAGAAGACCTCGATTTCAGACCCTGTCTCGCAAAGCATTTTACTTTCTGAAACTCGACATCCAGTCAAACAGGATATTCAATGAGGAAAGAAAATGAAGGATGATGCTTGATTTTTTCCCCCACTGGGAATTGATCGGTTCATGAAAAGTGTTCTGTGTATGACAGATGGCTGTAGGCGAGGGGCTGAAGAATTACGAGGGTCTTGTGATGTCAGCCGAAAGAATAGTGGTTTCAGTGGACACTGCGAGAAACGTTTGTTTTCTTTGTACTGCTGCACGCAGATGAGTCACTCCAATAAGACCAGAAACAAGAAAGTAAATAGTTTCTACGGTATGCAACTGAAATATCGAAACTGACTCGTGATCTATAATTGGCTCATTTTTCATTTTGCAAACTACAGTTGCCGGGCGAGATTCAGTCTGTGCATTGCTTCCAATTAAGTGCAATTTTGAATTTGCAACGCACACTTGTGTATCCGAAGGCTCTGAGCATTGCGTTAGAGGAGGTCCATCGTTAATCACGCTAGGATGCTACTACACTACGTTGAGTCGTGTTGCATCGTCTGCAATGCTGTCGTGATGTTGTGTTGTTTTATTTGTTCCCCGGAGATCTCAGACTCGACCGCCTCCCACACTGCTGTTTATAGAATCACTCCAATTTACAGCTCGTTCTTCAGTGCCATCCAGAAAACATGCTCACTGCTTTCCAGAGCCCATGTGCTCTCTTCGTAATTCACAGACTGAGATGAGTTAGTGTGACGGGGTAACACTCTTCGGTTTGACCTTAATTTTCCCCTTCACGTCCCTTTGAATCCTGTCCCTGATGAATATTTAACCAATGCTGACTATGGAGCTCATATTGGATGAAATCAATGTAATTATTGATAAGTGCCTGGTGCTAGTGTTCATTATTGATGCACGGATCCTTCAGGACTGCAGATGTTTAGACAGGTTCGATGCAAATCTGACAGAGAAATGTGACAGAGAATGGAACTGCATGCTTTCTGCTGCTCACGGTGTCCATTATTTATAGTCACACTGTCATACATGCCATACACATGATGACAGAGCATATGGTACAGGAATCTCTGAGTGTATTGAAATATGAAGCGCTGCTCTAATGGGCATACATTATACTCTTCACAATGATAGAGACTGGGCCGAATGTCAAATTCATTATAGCTGTCTGTTGATTCATTTTATTCATTGTTATTATCATTTTTTTTTTATTCTGTTTTGATAAATTAATCATATGCAACACTTGTATATATCAATTTTATCATGCACTATTTGGCTTTTTATAATAGCATCACTTTTTTTTAATTAATTAATTTATTTTTTATTTAGTGTCAAGTTAAATGAACTAAAATTACATTGATCTGCATTTCGATCTATTATATTGGAATTGTCTAGCTGTTTGATTTGATGTTACCGTATACCGTAACAGTATTAATGCAGTATTTATTTTTTTAAAGGTTTTATTTTCATATTTCAGTGTTTTTTTTTTTTTCTTTTTAAAATAAGTTATTTTTTTAGTTTTTGTTTGAATTAAGTTTTTATTATTAATATTATTATGTTATTTTTTTACTTTTAGTAATTTCACTTAAATTAGAATTTAAATGTTTTGTTTTAGCAATTTAACTACTTCAGCATATTTCAAATAATCAAAAACTTTCTCTCTCTCATATATATATTTTAGTTTTTCTTAACAAAACAAAACCATTTTGCAAGATAATAAAAGCTGTTTAAGACACGTCTAGACCTAAACCTAAACCTAAACCTTCCATAACTATGATATCCAAAATGATATTTAGTTTTGTTATTTCATATGTCTTTTTATTTTTCCCCAAATGATCTTGACTGAGAGTTAGCGAGCGGCTCATTAGCTCATTACTCGTGTGGTTTGGCGAGGTTTGTTTCAGGTAGCAGCAGCTGGGGCTTCAAGCTTGATTTGCTCAGCTGATAGATACATTCCTTTGTATGTATAAATAATTAAGTTACCTTTTCTCATGCTTTTTAAAAATAACCAATCACTCTAAATCAGCATGCAAATTGACAGCCCTAATATTATGATGTCGATGTTATGCATCTAAATAAGACCAGCAATAAACACGATTTCATCATCTCTCTATTCAGAAGGATCTGATAAACTAGATCTATCCGTATCCGTACCGCCACTGTCATAAAACCAAACCACAGCGCTAAAAACAGAAAGAAGGACACATGTGATTAAAAAGCTCAATCCTTAATTATAAGCCTCTCTTAATATCACTCCGAAAGAGTAAGAGAACATGGATGGCAGGACAGCGGCATGCTAACAGAGGTCAGAGAGTATGAAAACAGACGTTTCCTATGCTTAACAGATTGCATTCGCGATCGCTAATGAGCTTTAAAGATTCTTAAAAGATGTCACCTTTAATAAGGTCTGGCAGCCACCGTGTATGTTAAGGGGTCTGTGTAGCCTGGGCCGCGGAGGGAGGAATTGATAAATAAATCAAGAAAAGGATGCATTAATAATGAAAGAGCAACAGGAGAGCCTCTAGCATCAAACAGTCCCATCTACCTTTCAAAACCACACCCGTCTCTAAAGCAGCGCTGATTATCACACATTAACAGCAGCTTCTCCTTCTCATATCTATATATTGCATCGTGAAGCTCAGAAAGCCTGAGGTGATGTTCGAGTGTTTCTTGAGCCCGTTGTAAGGATAGGAGCCCTGAAAGAGGGTCATCTTGTTCGGTTATCAGGCTGAAGAAGGATCTAAGAGCAGATTTCTATCGTTCCTCTGCATCTTTGACAGAGCGAGCGCGTTGCTGTTATCAGATCTTTAACATGTTGAGGGCCCTCGCTGGCTAATTGGCTGCTCTTGAGATTCGAGATGAATTATTCGATAGCATTTACTTCGTTTGAATGTCATAGGACAAAAGCAGTCGATGGGTGGACAAAAAAAGCTCAGATTGTGGTGTTTTCTTGGGCTATCAGGAGGCGGCCATTTTGCTCTGCAATCTGCCATTTTCTTCACGGTTTTTGGCAGATTTCTTCATCAACACGTTATATTCACATTACTGCATCGACACCCCATTAATGTGAGTAATTCTTGTTCAAAGAGATGTACAGTCAGGTACAGTCACTACCGTGTATTGCCAAATAAGCAGTTGCCACACAAACACAACGCATGAACTGCTTGAATGTCATTGCATTAGACGAAAAAAATCATTTGGATCGAATTATGCTTTTTTTCTTTTTTTTTTTTGATGGTGTTTGAATGTGGTTTCTCTTCAGATTCATCAGCATTCAGCCAGTGTGTGACGAGCAGGGCTACATTACCTTTTGATTTCATTTTCAATAATATATTTCTTAAACGTTGAGCCATTTTATGTCCCAAGGGTTGATTTTCACCACGTCCATTTACATGAGCTACTTTTCAGTTGCCCTTTTTCATTGGTTGTTTAACACTTGTTCCAGACTTCTATTAATCTGTTTTAAGCTATGATAATTATAAGAGTGAATCAATGAGTGACAGTAAAAAATAAATTAAGTATTTGTCTAACTATTAAGCGTGATTAATCACGTATATATATGTATATATATATATATATATTTTATTTTTTTTTTTTACATAAAATGTGTACTATCTATTTATTATGTGCAAGTATATGCATTTATACTTTTATGTTAATATAGGCTATGCATATATTTAATGTATAAACATAATACATTTATCTATACATATATAGATACTTGCTGTTTCCTGGTAATCATTTCTGATATTACCATGACATTTTTGTGTTTTACCACTATTTGTTTTCAAAACATTGTTATCTGTGTAGTGTGGCATTGTTTCAGCTTAAACATTCAACATTTTTTGATGTTTCTGTGAAATGATTATAAAGGTATTCATAACATAGCATACTTTCAAACTAACTCTAAACATTATGCATGGGTTTGTTTATCATGTTTTAATGCATGATACTTTTTTAAAGGTCTGCAAATGAATAGACATGTATAACAGCGTATGACTGAATTCAGTTATTCATGAGGAGATCATACAATACATTACGAGTTGCATTACAGTGCACAAGTAACTACTTTTGCAATGCATTATACTTTAAAAGCTTTAAGTTAAGTGTTACGGTAAATGTTCTTTCCTTGTCTTTTCTTGAGGTTGATATCTCCCCGTATTTGAGAGCTGTGAGTGTCTAAACTGACAGGAGGAGCAGATGAGCTTCCTGCCGTGCGTTTTTTGGAACAGCTGCTACTGAATACATCTGAAAATCCTGCAGCGCCATTTGCAGCAAAGCAAAAAGAAGCTCAGCGAGAGCAAAATAGCAGGTGACAGAAAAGTGTTGTGCGTGTTGTAGCAGGCAGAGGTGTAGCCCATGCAATATATGCATTTTTCTGCATCACTCTCAATCTCAGCTGACATTTAGGCCGCGGCAGAAGAGTTAGAACTGCTAGAGTGAACAGCAAAACTCAAATGGTGTGCTTTCAAGGGAATCCGAGGCTTGTACTGGCTCCGTCTCCTTCTGCGCTGTTCTCCTCCGATTGGGATGTTGACTGTCCCAGAGAGATGGGGAAAAATGATGTTTGCCTGTGTCAGCTCAACAAACGGCGCCAGCTGAAATCATTACCAGCCAGACAATCCCAGAGAAGCCATGCGCATGCCACAGATCTCTTACACTAAACACTCAGGCTTCGGCAGGTGAAAGAACTTTCCAAAGAAACTTCACCGCTCCATCAAAGCAGAACAATTACTCCAACCAGGACACTTTGAGACGGGTGCTACCTCATTTCAGTCGGAGGAATATTGCTCTGTGAGATTAGATGAGTATAAAAAACCTTTTCCACCACTGGATAAAAATAAAACAAGATAATTGCCACTTTAATACAGAAAAAAGAATGAATAAATAAAAAATTAGAGCAATTCTAAAATAAGAAATAATCTTGGAATTCTAACTTTATTCCTCAGAAATTAGTTACGTTTACATTTTGCAATTATGCCGTTTCTTTCTTGCAATTCTGACTTTTTCCAAGACATAAACTTGCAATTTTGAGAAAAAGGTGATTTTTCAAGATTTCTGAGAAAAAAGTCCCAGGGTTTTTACACTGTGTCAGAAAAAAAGTCAGAATTGCCAGCCCAGTCTCACAGTAATTCATAAATATTTACAAAGGGGTAATTTGTACAAATTCATCTGACCTCATCCGTACAAATTCATAAGATTTCTGCTAAATGGTACGTATTTTATGAGTTGCCAATTCGTATTTCATGAGTTAATAATTGGTTAACTGGTTAATAATTGAATAGAAAAGTATGTTTGGCGTGCTGTCCAGGGAAAAAAAGGGCTGGGAGCTCGGCGGACTCCAAGCCCTAGGGATTTTAACCCCTTGGAGGCGAGAGTTGGACAGAGCTCGGTGTCCGGCCCGAACCCCGAGTGCCCCAAATTAGTACGAATATTCCACCTGAAAAGAATATGTACGAATTGGTCATCAGACAGTGTTGGAATAGCAAAGCATATATCCCACAATTCTTACTTTATTATTCACAATTGTTAATGTTACACTTAAAAAAAAAAAAAGTTGTAATTGCAAGATAGATAATCGAATCTTGAAGTTTTAACTTTATACTGTAACTCACAATTGCAAGTAATCCTGTAAAGGTAAAAAAAAATGATTTTTTAAAAATAATTTGCTAGATGTAAACTAGCCATTGTGAGATTTTCTTTGGTGGGCTTCCGTGGTTGAGTCAGTCTGTGTTTCTGCAGTGGGCTGAAGCTAAAGCGGAGCCAGCGGTCTGTCATCAGAGCGGCTGTAATTTGATGAGTTACCCAGAATCGGTCTTGGGCTGTAAATGTGACATTGAGCGCTGGCTCAAGAGTCTCGGTTAGAGAGAAAGAGCAAGATTGAGCGTAGAAAGCTTTACAGCAGTGTTTGATGGATTCACGTCAGCGAGGTTTACTGTCGTTTGAAATATGTATTACATCAGAGACGATCTGATCCAAGTTTATAACACAGCCTAGTTAAAGTCATTTGGTGTTTATTTAAATGGCTTGTTTGATGGTAAACATAACTGATAAATTGCAGACTTGTGGGAAGTCTAATCTACAGTGATGAAGCTTTTATTTTGGCCCGTTCGTCAAATACGAGAGTGCTATAGTCTCTGCTCTTACAACAAGGACAAACAAAATTACCGTAATATTGTTGGCAGAGATCATATATCAAGAGGATGGATGTATTGCTCAGGATAAAAATGCTTGCTGCTTGTCTTAGCGTGGGTTTAGTGATTTTTAACTAGGCTTCCACTGACCACCCACACCAGCGTTGCGATTTTAATCTCGCCTCTTCCAGCGCAGAATTGCGACATCTGTTGCATTTCAATTACGTAAAAATCGCATGAAATGCGACACACAGAAGTTGCATTGTAAAAAATCAGATATGTCTTTGAATTAGGAACACAAATGGAAGTGGCCTGTTTGTGCTGTTCAGACTGTCATAAGAAATGCAGATGTGGGTGAAAAAAAATGGATTTGGGCCACTTTAGCCTGCAGTGTGAACTAAGCCTAAATGTCATTACTAAATGTAAGATTGAATAAGAAAAAAAAAAGCTATCAAGTACAGTACAGTGATTTATTCAACACATGAAAATAAGTGTACTTCTTTACAGTACAAAAGAAGACCATTGATATTTATTTTGACATTATTACAAGTGCTTTGTGACAGTTTACTTCCTGTAAGTTTATTAAAGGAATAGTTCACCCAAAAATAAGAATTCTATAAGGTTTATTCAAGTAGTTCTAAACCTGCATTACTTTGTTCTGTTTTTGTTAAAAATGTACTTTTAAGATTTAAAGTGCACAGTTCTCTTTGTTTCTCTCTCATGTAAATAGTTGACTTTATCAACATTAAAGATTGAGCAAGAGTGTCCGAACTTTGCATATCTGCACACCTGAGCAGAGATATAAGACATACTTTGATGAATATTTCACCGTGGTTTGACAGCGCCTGTGTTGCAGTATTAACCCAAACAGTAGTCCAGCAGTGATAGGGTTAGATCAGAGCCCATCTGTCTCCTAGCAGCCCCTCTCTCTCTCTCTCTCTCTCTCTCTCTACCTGCTCTCTCAGAGTAATTGGTCCATAACCCCTCTTTTCACACATATTCCCGGCATAGCAGGATAGCAGACAACAGACATCGCTCCTCTGACACACGCGCATACCCACACTCAAAAACAGACACTTCCCCAGCTAAAAATAGCAGCCGGCGCAGCTCAAAGCCTCATTCCAGCGAGGATTTTCAGCGTTAGCCTGCAACACACTGGATGTGATGGAGTGTGAGCTGAAGCGTCCTCTGTTTACTCTCTCTCTCTCCTGCCATCATTTCCATCATTCACACTCACTTTTTCTCTCCTCTTCCCAATTTAGCCAGCATTCGGTCTCTTCTCTCTGTGTTCCTTACCTGGCATGGATGCTGTGAAGGCTCTTTAATTGACTGCAGTCAAAGCAGTTATGAGAATTGATTAAAGACACGACTCCAGGCTCGAACTCTGAAACAAGGACGTTTGTAACATAATTGCAGGAATGTGTCATGTCCGATGCACATAAAAAAAAGAAGAAAAAAACAATTGTTAGAGGGGTCAGCGGCCTGCCAGTGATAAGGGTTTTATGTGTGACATGAAGGACAACTTCCAGCCCAGTGCAGAATTAACAAGCTCCAGTATAAATGGGTGGGTTTCTTGCTGGAATAAGGTGATTGGAGAGTTCAAGGTGTTTTTGTTACTAGGTTAACCACAGCCATCTGCTCATCCATTCACATTGAATTAACTTTAAATTTCAAAGTGAAAAGAAAATAAAGAAATAAATTGCAAAAGCAAAAAAAAAGATAGGATAGAGTGGTTTCCTTAAAGCAAATTGATAAGCTATGTATTTTTGTTGTTGTTGTTTTAAAATCCTACAATAATAAAATTAAATGTGTATTTAAGTCTGGATCCCATTAAAATATGCATACATCCAAAGGTGGTTTACGTAAAAAACGAAGATATTTAGAAGAAGTCTGGAAGGTCAGCGTGATTTTCCCAAGTAAGACATGATCCTGGATCAACCTTACTCTCCAAAAATAAATACATAAAATACCTAAAATCCCCACCTAAAATATTTGTCTAAAATGAGTGAGAATCGATAGCTGAAGGTGTAAAAGCACTTTACCCTGATCATAAGCCTAAAACAAATATTTCCTGTAAAATTATCCCTCAAATCTGAAGAAATGTTGATTCAGGAACACCTTGTACTTGGAGAAATGGATAGATTTCTGATCGAGTTCATTGTGTTTGTTGACCCTGGAACAACATAGCGATGAACCAATCAGATCTGAAAAACCAGTTTATAGTTTTTGTGGAATTTAGGCTTTCAGTCAGTGCATCGGTGTCAGTCATTACTCATGAGGTGAGGTTAGGTTTAAGTAAAGAGAAATGGTCAAGACTAAATGTGTGGATTAAAATGTTGGTCCAGGGTCAACAAAATATGTTGACCTACAGTATAGGAACACATCAAACTCACAGGACGTTCAATTGATTGACTGCAGTTTAGCAATAGAAAGGCTGTTTTATAGAGAAGGACGAGTCCTTGACTTGTTTTTTTTTTTTTTTTTTTTTTTTTTACCAAAAAATTCAACACAACAAAGAAAAACTGGTTTGGCATTTAAGCAGCTTGGAGAAGCTAACGACGAGCTCTGAGTGGATAGAATGACTCGTAGCATTCCAGCGGGGTGAACACTCAATGGTGTTTGGCTGACAATAAAAGACTGATTGAACTCCTGTTCAAAACTGCTCTCTCTGTCTCTGTTTTGGAGGTCATTCATAACAACAGAGGCCATGAATGGATACGGCCACATGATTACAGACATTAAGCCTCTGGCGCTGTGTTCAGGACCAAATAACAGTGCTAGAGGATGGAAAGATGTGGCTGTTTCAGTTAAACCCTCATGTGTAATTAGACACTGTATAAACGAGGTTGTTGTTGGTGTTTCTGGCTGCTTTCATTCCAGCCAGGCTCTACATTGACGTCCGAATGCAATGATTTCAGAGAGATGATGTGAACTTTTCATATCGCTCTCCAGTGGAATCTGCCGTGTTTCTGCCTGCTGTGCCAAAGACCAATTCTTTTGCCCCATGAATATTTTTTCTCTCCCATTTCCCATTTATCTGTCCATCAGTCTGCTTAACTCTCTCGGCCGGAGTCTCTGGACTCAGTGTGTGATCTGCTTTTATAGAGTTCAGGGCACACTGTGAAGCTCTGTGTCCGCGGCGCTCAGCGTTTGATGCCCGTTCTTTGTCCTCGGGCCTCACCCATCATCTTTATGACACTGATAAAATGTGCTGTAAATATGAAGTCTCTAAAGCGGTGGAGGTGAAATCATTTCGTACTAAGAACCAGCTTTCTCTCTCTTCTTCAGCCTGCTGCTCAGTATTTTTCTTAAAATGCATTTAAAACATGCCATTTTTCCATTGAGCATGTCATTCTGAATAGAAGTGTCCTTTGACAATAATGAAATGATTTAAAGAAGGCATTATGCTGTAACCTAACATTTATTGGGTGATGTGAAAAGGTTGGATTCTGTTGTTTTGCACATCTTTTTGTAAATGACTTGCATTTGCAAAGTGCCTGAAAAATCTCCCGTGACCTTCATCTGATATATCTCTTCTGTGACATTTACGGTTATTAATTTATTTTTTACTCATGTTTTCACTTGTTCACTTTAATGCAATGTCTAATGAAAAGCAATAATGATATGAGTAATTTAAAAAGGATGTTTGTCACTTTGAAAAAAAAAGTTGTGGAAAGGTGCTTCTAAAGTCAAGTTATCCTTTATAGTTAAATAAATGAATAAATGCCATCTCCTTTTTATATAAGAACTGACCCGAATTCAATACTTTGCTTTGAAGAATAGCTTAGAAATTAAAGGTTATTTTGGTGCAGAATGAATTCAGCCTAATGACAGACAGTTTCATCATAAATTATGATTATTGTAGGATTTTGGAAAATGTGCAATTTTACCTGATGGTTAGATTTAAGGGTGGACCCTTTACCTGCACTTTAAATGGTTTCGAATGAGTCTGTTCGTAAAAATAACCAGTTCATACAATACTTACCAATTTTCATGACAACGAGCAGCATGACCCATTATTAAAATCAGCCCTGCTGCACATTTTATTTTACAAAAAAAACTGTATAAATGTATTTCTTACTGTATGTGCAAAGCAAATATTTTTTTTTTTTCTATTTTATTTTATTATTAATATTATATAATATTATTTGCCTATGAAATAAAATTCAGTGATCAAAACAGGGGTTGACCAAATATTTTGCCATGCGTTTGCAAACTAAATCGCCATCTAAAGCATCGGTTTTATTTTCTTCCATTCAATTACTTTCGATATCATTACTTGTGTAAAATACGTTTCAGCAATTGTTATGAATGTGTTTTTACTGTCTTTGAAGTAGTGTGATGTTGTATACATCAACATATATAATGATGACAATAAATAATTGCATGTATGTATGTATTTATCTGCATCGTTTGACTGATGATGGAAAAAAATGCTCTTCGTTGACTTTCAATGTACTGAAAACATTTAAAAAAAAAAAATAATAATAATAATAATAAATGAATAAATAATAATGATGATAATAATAATAATAATGATGAGAATTGAGCAATCGTTTAATTTATTATTATTGTTTGCAGGTGTACCATCCATTTAAACTCATTTGTAGAAAAAATGTAACAAAAGTATAATACAGAACCAGATTTTGAAAATGTGGCTTGCTGCTTTCGTCCGGTCAGGTCCAAAACAGTGATCATCGGCCATTAAAAAATCATTATCGGTCCAAAACAACATTGGTTTTCATTGACTGTATGGATTAGGAGGGAGAAAAATCATCAGAATCTCTACATTTCTTGCTAACATTGTTTCTAAGGTTTCACAATCCAGTCTTCCCCCTTTTCTCTCTCTGTCCATCCATGTGTCCCCGTCCACCTTGTCATGGCCTCATTCAGTGTGACTTTTCTTTCCCTGTCCTTTCCATTCAACCAGAAGATATTTTTAAATCAATCCTCACTTGTACATTTTCACATAGTACATAGCAGGGATCAGGGGACAGGAACAATGAGGTGTGCTGGAGCTTCACGAGCACTTACAGTGAAAGTGTCGTGACGGAGGAGACGGTGGCAGCTCTCTGAACTGGGGTTCATTTCTGATGGAGAGTCCCACTAGAGATTTGCTCACCCAGCATTCAAGAGTCTGCCTCTCTCTTTATTTATAAGGACTCATTATGACTAAAACCACACATACATGTTCTGCTGCTGGATTCGCACTCATGCTCTGCCCCAGGAGGACGCTGGCTCTTCATTGCTCCCAACATCAGAGCATTTGAAAACACACTTCGGATGAAGATCTCATCTAGATTTGTAAAATGGGAATTGGACTAATGTTGCGATGCATGAGCCGGTTTGTGATTTTCTGAGCTTTTACAGTAGTATCTGAGATCCCGTTGGGTGTTTTTCTGTGTGATGCAGTCCTGCTGACAGATGCTGGTGCTTTTTCATGGAGAGCATGAGCAGAAAATGTAAAAAAAGAAAATCCATCTTTACACAAGATGTTTATTTTATGGTATTACTTTAAATGGCACAAATTGCTTTGATGATGTTCCACTTTAGTGCATTCATACTCAGATCAAAGTTTCCCAGCGTACTGCTCTTTCATTTATGATACTGATAATATAAAGAAAGCTTTAGGGCATGTTTGCAAGTGAAGGTGTGTGTAGTTTTCGAGGCCTCAGCTCTTCTTTTGAAGATTATAAAGTTTTGGCAAACGCTCTTCAAGCGGGCAGGATCTCTCCAGGAGGTCAATACGCTGGTTTATCTCTTGCTCTCTGTCATCAAATCTCTCCTAAACACCTACCGCTATGACCGCCCAGTTGGACAGATCACAAAATACAGGTTCATTTCATCGGGGTCTCAACTTCTTTTTTTGTATATTTTATCTGCTGTTTGGATGTTGAATGCTTGGGGGGTTTGGGGGCTTTTTATGACCATTCCGAGAGATCTGTCCCAGATCTTTTAATGTTTTGCCCGGATTGTGAGGTTTCACATGTAGGCCAATTTTTGAGTAATTTACAAACCAAATGAGATTCTGGATCTCCTTGATAACATTTTCCATTTATTTTTTTATTTATTTAATGGTTTGTTTACTTGTTTTAAGTAAAGCTGAACCCAGTTTTCTAAAAATGTAGCTTAACATATTAAGAGTTGTATAGGTTTTGAATTGCTTTACTGTCTATACTGTGTGTGTGTGTGTGTGTGTGTTTATATATACATAT
>JAUYWG010000055.1:886396-896869 GCA_034779775.1 Enteromius afrohamiltoni
ATATATTAATTTTTTTTAAGTTCTCATGTTTTTATTGCTCACAAAGGCTGCATTTATTATATTGAAATTTATTATATTTTAATATACTTTGAAACCTTTTTTTTTTTTTTTTTGTGATTTAATGCTGCATTGTTTGCACCATTTTTATCAATGCATGGTCCACCAAAAATCATTATAATATACTGATTTATAATTATAATAATACAAGTTGTGCTGCTTAATATTTTTAAAACATTTATTAAAAATACAAATATTTTCTAACAATCTATTTGTTTATTTTATTATTTTTGTTGTTTATCAAATGAAAACATCCTTGCTGAATTAGTGCATTAATTAACTTATATTAGAAAATATGTTTGTTGTATTTCTCTGAATCCGTCGCTCTTCTCTGGGACTGATAGAGTTCTGCTGTGTTTGATACGCTCTCTCTCAGTAGAGTTTTATTTGGCAGTCGACTGAACTTATCTGATCTCTCCGGTGACAGTTGTCTGAAATCAGTTGCTGGAATCAATCAGCAAACGCAAAATCTCTGGATTCCTGACACGAACGGTGCATAATTCAGCTGTCAAAACACACTAACCAAACCCAACCTCAACACATAGGCGCTTTCCGTTTTGTTCCTCGATTATGTTCTCTCGCCGCTCTCACTCTCTATATTTTGTCTTTCAATTTCTGATGCAAAATGAAAGGCATGCTGAAGGCTTGTATCAAGGAGATGGTACAAAAGATGCATCGGTACAGAAAGAACTCTGACTCTAATGGAAAACCTCTCCTGGAGGTGAGAGCGTTTCATCTTTATACCTATAAGTCTGAAACACTGCGCATATACTGCATTGTAATCAATACGAGCTTTAGTTGACAAAGAAAGCAGGCTGCAGATCTCTTTCTGGTTTGAGCAAACCACAGGTGTAGCATTAATACTTCAGTTCAGTGCTGAATGATTCTGTTTACCTCTCATCCGAGGAAGTTTGAGATTCCTAGCGTGTTGCACGATAGATCTGAAACGGCCAGCTGTGCACAAACATTAGCCAGCTTGATATTTGCTTCCATGCCAAATGAAAAATTAAATCAATGTGTGTAAGTGGTGCATATGATGGAAAACAAAGTTAGCATTCATTGTTTTTAATTCTGAGAGGAAAATGGCTTGTTTAGAGATTACTTTTGGTCTGTTTCTGCTTGCAGAAAGTATTTATTAGAGTTTCTTCTTCTTTGTTGAGTAAGTTGAGATTGCTGTTGCATTCATTCTTACTACGAACTGTTCAAAATGCTGTTATAAATGAGCATCATTAAACATTATTAAAAATTAAACATTTCTGATGCAGAGTGCAGATGCAAATGACTGTGTTTATTTGTGCATTCATTCACAGATACTGTATAAAACGATCTGTACTAACCTGATTTTAACAGCAGACATTTGCTAGCAATGCCAAGGTCATGTGTTTGACTGCAGAGACTGAATGCACTGCATTAAGTTTGGATTAAAGCATATGCATAAATGTAAATGTTTTGTGAGCTCTCAAACCCGTGTGTAATACTATATGTTAATGCACTTTGCTGCATGTAATAGTGTATTGCGGCATGCACTTGTGAGAACCTTTGACACTTTTAACTCCATTAAGGAGAAATAAAACTGTATCAGGTAGATATACTGTATTAATTGTACTGTTTTAAGACTTTTTTTTTTTTTTTTTTAAGATTACTGTTGTCAGTTGTACTGATATTCTGTTTCTCAGAATATTTCCAAAGTAAGAAGTAAGAGCTTTTTGGCTGAACCGTCCTTTCAAAACAAGATTTTAGAAGTATTTTCCAATCAATTTTACAAGCCAGTTTATTTCGATATCCTAAATACATGCTTATTTGCTTAGCTGCATATCTTATTGGTTTCTTTTTGTGTGTTTTTTCCATGTCGTTCTTTCAGAGCTGCTGATCTAGAGTGTCATTTTTTTTTTTTTTCCCAAACAGCAAATCGGCGAGTTTGTTATGGAGCTCTACTTGTGTTTGTTGACTTAATTAGTCATTAAATGAGTGATCTCTGAGGGGAGGTTGTTGTATAAAAAGGTTGGAGTGTTTGCGTGTTTATTATAATTAGCTGTGATTTAATCAGGACTTTGCCCACAGTCATGTGGGTTTGTGATTGCGGTCAGATGAAATGTTGGGGAAGCAACTTTCAAACTTTAACTTGCACTTTTAAAACTGTTAGAAACAGCAGTGACTCTTGATGTCCTTGGCTCTGAGCTTTCTTCCTGTTATCTATCACTCTCTCATCCTCCCACTCTCGCTTCATTTGTCTCTCTCAGGGCTTGCTGCTGTTGACCGGACAGCTGCTTCAGTGTCTCAGGTCACAAAGCCTGCAACCCCTGCTCGACTCTGGCCTTATTTGCATGTGAACCGTATCGCAGCCAAAGTGAGTACTGTTTCTATGCCGATCCAACGTTCAGTTCATTTTAGATTTACCCTTACGAGTGATAGAAAAGCAGGGAAAATGGCTGACATCATAGATAAGGGGTCTTTCCAGCACATTTATACATCCATTATTATAATAACCTCATTAGCAGCAGATGAACGTTTAGAGGAATCAGATGATATAGCATGAACTGGACCACTGAGAATAGAATAGGCAGACTCTTGACTCTCGGTATATGGTCTAATCACAAGAACCGGGTTTATCTATAATATATTATACTGCAATAATACACATTTGTGTTAGCGCTCTTGAACTGTTGGATAACATAATAGTAACACGACCATGTATGATTTATGTTTTTAAAGACTCTTCTCCAGGCGAAGGCTTAATTTTTTTTAATAAACTTTCAGTTCAGATGCAAGTAATCGTGATTAAGCACACAAAAGCACTTAATAGTAAATGTCCGCATAACATATCTATGTGAATACACAGACATTATTCTATGTGAATATGTGCTAAAATGTAATAAAAGCTGAATCTTCATCATCGTTACTCTAGTTTTCAGTGTCATGAAAAAATCGTTTTTAAAGAACAAATCGTTTGTAATCTGTTTTATTTGTTTTAGTGTCATAGCCCCGGTAAGCAGCATCACGTTATGGTAAGGGGCGTAACATTTCCATCACAAGCTTCCAGTATTCGGCCAATAACAGTGCACTGAATAGCTGGCCAATCAGAGCGCACCTTGCTTCTTAGAACGATGAGCTTTGGACAAATTGATTTGTTTCAGGAGGCGGGGCTTAGAGGGGAAACAATAATGTAGAGTATGTGGAAAAAATAGTTTTAACTGCTTAAACACATCGCATTACACCGAATATACAAAACAGTGTTCTTTTTAGCAACATCACATGATCCTTTTAACTCAGAAAACAAAACTATTTTACTATTAGCTGTTGTTTGTGTCAAACAAACATTTTTCAGATCTATCACAATGTTGTTTCTGAAAATCCTAATCCCCAGCAAACATACGTGTGAAATGTTTTTGTTCAGTTTACCAGCTAACAACGTTTTTGAGCTGATAACCTCAGCAGCTGCCTGTATCATGATTACTGCATTTGCTAAATACACCGCAGAGTTTGAACCTTAATGTGTTTTAATGTGCTTTTTGGGAGATGGTCTAAAATAACAGAAAGGCCATTTCTGTTATATGTAAGCATATTGAAGATTGCAACTGGAATATATCCAAATGAATCTGAATACAATTGATTCAGCTCTACAGAGACTATTGTATTGTTCATCGATACCTGACAAATTCAGTAATTAGTTCTTCCTGAAAAAAAATCACTATTTCAAGGTGGTTCCTTGTAAAGTCTCTTTCCTCAGATGTCCTTTGTGGATGTGTTTAGTGTGTTTGTTTCACAAAGGCATTCGCTCTTGATGATATGCACCTGCAATCAGCATTCTTCATTTGTAAGTCGCTTTGGGTAAAAGCCCCGACATAAAGAAATGTAAATTTCCTGTCCTTGCGTGTTATGTTATATAAATCACAGAGCAATGCTTTAGAAGTTAAAATGCTAACAACGCATAGATCTGACGCATGCTTGTTGTAAAATTGTCGACAGCAGGCCTGTTTGGAATGGAGAAGTGCACTGATGCCGATCGCGCCTCTCGTACACTCGCCTTCCTTCGCTCAGGTTGCCAGATTGGACTTATTTGGACAAGCGTTTCACGTTTATCGGAATGGAAAGATTTTATACGAAGCGATTCCTTGATGTCATGCCTGAGAAGTTTAGCAATGTCGTGAAGAAGTGTGTATGTGTGTGCATATGCTAGTGTGTACGCAGACGTATTGCGGTACGGTGGTGTCGTTTCTCAGCTCAGTAGCTGCGTCTGATGAAAGTTTGGCATTTTCTTAGATGTGACTCATTTGCAATCTGCAGATCTAATGATGGGGAAGAAAACCAGGGATAGTCTGAAGCAAACATGAAAAAGATCCATTCGGATGACTAGAAAAGCAACCATTTTGTGTTTTACTCTTATTTTAAACACTCACTTGGGCAGCATCTTGTTTAATTAACTCAACGTAACGGTTTAAGCTTGTAGCGTGTCCTTGAAATCAAATGGTACGTATGTTCTGGTCATTACTTTTATGCCATACTGACGGCATTTCAGTAACTCTGTACGCATTAGACAAGTGAATATGAGCCTACTAGAGAGAGTTTCTGCATTTTTATTCATAGGTCAGAAAGTCAGATGCTGATAGAAATGGCAAATTTTTGAAGGTTTCTCGTCTCCTCAGCTCCAATCCCTGAGGTGCTCAAAGGGGATTTTGCTTCAGCTTTTGAATTTCAAGGCTTACACAATTGCAGTCAAGAAGTGCAGATTTGCCAACGTGACCCAAAAGTTCCCATTGGCTTTAATGAAAGCATATTTCCTTGGGGGAAAAAAAAATAATAATAAAACCTCAGTAAGGGACTATTCAAATGCATAACATTTCCCTGTCACAGATTTCTCTGATGTAACATCTAAACATTCGCTCTGCCTTTGGACAGACTGTATCATTCTATCCATGAATTGCTTTTTTTATTAATGCGTGAAGACTAACGGTTGTTCTTATCTGTCTTATGGCTGTATTTATTGTAAAAGTTGCATTGCACGTTGATCCGCTTGTGTAATGCACACAACATTCTAATAAGCGCAACAGTTTCTGCAGCTATGCGTATGCTCCTTTTTATCTAAAACAGATGAATATGAACATGGTGTTTTATTACATTGGTTGTTGTATGTTTTGAGGTGATTTGGAAATTGAAACGCCTTGATTTGGCGTTTGAAAAAAACGCCTACAATAAAACTGAGCAAACATGAGATAAAAACACATTTCCTGAATCACCGTGATTTTGCCGAGTAAGACATGATCCTGGATCAACATTACTGTCCAAAAATATAAACATATCCCAATCCTTACCCTTAAACCTACCCCTACCAAAAATGCATGCCTAAAATCAGTGGGAAATGATAGCTGATTAAGAAGGGTGTAGAAGCACCTAACCATGGTTATACGCCTAAAACAGATATTTCCAGAAAAAGGATCCCTCAGTTCTGATTGGTTGATTGGAATGTTGTTCCAGTAACTAACATCTTGTACTTGGTGAAATCACGCTCACCGTAACCAATCACAGACACGTCATGAGTTTAATGGCCAATCGGAAGCGTTTAAAACTGTTTATGTTTACTATGATTAATAACATCTGGTCCTTAATGATTGAGCTATAAGCAATCTAATCTACACATCTGTATTTCATGTTTCATTTCGGTCCGCGATGGCACGTGAAATTGAGCACTGGCGAAACATCAGCTGACATTTAAATGCTTTAGAACCAAAGCCAACTGAACCATTGGTAATTTGGAATTCTTTTGAATGTGTTACATGCCGTGCCGCTCGCTTGCAGTGCAGTCGGTTTAACAGCCAATATAGTGAAGTGTAAATGAGATATTTATCTGCGGTAGAGACAGCTATGTTGATTTTAAGGGGCACATTTGCAAGTCCAGAACTCAGTGAACTCACGCTGAACTGCAGGACTGCAGACTGTGTAAACGTATAGTGACAGCTACAAAGATTTTAATGGCTGGGAGCGTGCTAGTATTGTCACGTTGCTCACTTTCTGGGCATAATTGGAATTGCACTTCTATGCTGCTCAGAGGGCCAATGTGAAGGTACTGTTTAGCCGTTGTCTTGGCTAACTTATAATGTTTAATTAGAGCTATCAAATGATTAAAAATCGTAATCGGGTTAATTACAAAATATGGCGATTAATTAATCAAATTAATTGCAAGTAAACACGCCAATATTTGCAGCTGAACCCCCATAATTAAAGATAATTCATTAGTCTGCATTATTGAAGTGTAAGAATGTAAGAATCATAGATTAGACAAACCAAACGCAGTGTTTTTTTCTATATGATTGAAGTTATGCCTGTCACAGACCTGCAGCAGTTGTATCGGGTGCCTGTATATTTAATCATAACATTTCTATTAATAATAATTGATAGTTTATGCATACTACCATTCAGATGTTTGGGGTTGGATAATATTTATTTTGTTAATCTGTTTTTGAAAGAAGAGTTAACTGATTCCATCTTTAAAATTAACATGTTAAATTTGCAAACCTAATTTATATGCAAATTCTCTTATGTGAATGTAAGAGTGATTACAGTATCAAAGGAAATTAATTGAAATCAGGATTTTTGCCACGATCGTAGTTTCAACTCTTTTTAAACATTCTTTGTAATTACACCCAGTTTTACCAGGTTACGTAGTACTTCTCTATTTATTGTAGAAAACCTTGGAGCTTCTCTGTTTGTGTTATTCCATCACAACTGGTAAATCAGTGTCTCCTGAACATTGTAACTCATTGTATGACAATTACACAGCTAGAACAAATAGCGGCCAACATAACGATTACCACTCTGTAATTCGAGACCACTTTGACTCTAAAGCCGAGGAAAGCCTGTCATTTATCTCACACATTTGTTTCTCCAACTCTTCAGAGCTGATGAATGAAGAACAATCACCATTTCTCAACACTGGGCTGCACTCAGCAAAAAGACAGAGTGTCTGTGCGCTCAGTCAGTGTTTTGTCTTGAATATAATCAATTACCCTTAGCTGTGTAAATATAAGAGAACGCGATACACTGCTCAAGCGCTTTGACAGTCATTTTGTCTTCATCTATAACAGTTCTCTCTCTCTCTTTTTCCAACAGACAGACTGGTGTATTGTAGCCAATGACTCAATGACTGCTGTGGAGCTCCTGTATCTGGCTCAGTAGTGTGGAGTCATCACACCCTGAAGAGAGGAGAAAATGGACAAGCAGAAGGACTTCAGAATGCTGGGTCGGCCTCTCAGAAGGTCAGTGAAGTCCTGTCGTTCTGTGGTGACGCCATGCTGACATTCAGTCTTATTTACAGGTCTGAAACCAGACGGGCCTCTCGATGTTTGTGCTTTACCCGTGAGGGAAGGCAATGGCAAATTTAGCTGCAGGCAGTAATTATGCAGCCAAGCCCCAATGGCACACGCCAGTTGTAAGCTAGAGCAGATTTGTCTGTTCATTCGACTCCCGTTGGTTATATAACATAAATGAGTTTAAGAAATATGTGTAGATTTACCAGCATTTATATATTTATAGCATTTGACATCATTCATGAGGCAATCGGGACGTTGTTGCAAATATTTCGGGTTAATATGCATTTACATTAAGTCATTTGATAGACACTTTTATCCAAAGCAACTTACAAATGAGGACAATGGAAGAGATCAAAATCAATAAAGGATGTCATATATATATATAGATATATATATATATATATATATATATATATTTTTTTTTTTTTTTTTTTTTTTAATTTATTTAAACACCAAATATTTTCTATAAGTTACTTTTTTGAGGTTTGGCCTGAAGAAGATCTATTAGGTAGCATTAGTGACTTAACATGGAATTTCTTCAGATTACCCACAAAGCCTATGATGTTTCCCACTGATATAGCAGCACTAAGATTGGACAACAATTCTAGGAGGAGTAATGGAAAACAGTATGCCAATTGTCTAAAATGTGTGCAAGGATAGTATTGTACATGGACCTCTGAACACTACACCTGCATGAGCTTGTTGAGCTTCTCAATTCAAAACCATCTACTTTAACAGCTTCCACTGTTCTGGAAAGAGTCACGGCTGTTGAGATTTTCTCAATTCAGATATAAAACGTCCGTGAGGTCGTGCGTGATGTTGAGCTTTGGGCTCTGACTCACAGTTGGTGCTTAGATTCATAGTGAAGCTTCTCAGTGGGGTTTCAGTCTGACTTTATGCAGGCCAGTCAAGCTCTTCTAACCTAGACTCAACAAACCATTTTTTTTTTATGCCCCTCGCTTTGTGCACTGGTGCGGTATCATGCTGGAAGCAGTCTCAATTCTACAAAAAGTCCTTTGACTGCTGAAATTTCAGGGCTGTTAATTTGACTTTAAGCACCCGTTTTTATCCAGTGGAGCAGGGTTAGCCAAACTTGTTAATTAGAAGGTGCCCACTTACTTTTGGCCATGTAGCAAAGCATTAAATACAGCTAAAATTAGCTAGAAAACTAAATTCATGCAGTACAACCCAGAATCTCTCACACATCCTCAGATGTGATATGCAAATTGTCTGAAAGTATTGCACAAAGTCTGGTCTCTGTTGGCCATTTTGCTGGTCTTGTTCTTGTATCTGAGTTTAGTCTTGGTGGGAGGGGAGGTTTTTGAGAGCGTTAAATGGCCATACAGCAGGGAAGCCTGTGACCCTTTGACTCGAATTCGACGGTGACAGCGAGAGAACCCATGCCGTATGAATTTGGATTCCCTAGAGATCCTCCTTCACAAAGGGACACTGATCTTGAACCCTGGAAGTGAGATGATTCGTGAGAAATGTAAATGTATCCAGACTTTTGCGTAGATCAGCCTCAGATCATCTCAGAGTGAGAAACAGATGTTCGGTGGACAAAATTCAGTCTCATTTTCAGTATCTGTAAAGCAAATCAGTGAAAATTTACCATGTTTTTGCTGATGTGGAATAAACATATTCACAGCCTCATAATCAAACGATGGGGTTATGACTGACGCCCCATCTCATTATCAATGGAAAGTCATTCTGTTGCCGGGAGACAAATGTGCGTGTGTTTTGTAAGCAAACACCCAGGCAGATGTTCTGCTGAATATGTCCAGTTCAAAGCCTAACTTTTCATATTTATTTTTACACAACCCATCATTTAGAGAACATCTGGACTCCACTGATAAGGTGCGATTTTGTTTGTGACTCATTAGCTTATTTTGTACTATACATAATAATATTAACTATTAATATTAAATGTTGTTGTTGATCTTACAACCAGCATACATAGTGGTAGTGTAAAAATATACTGTATGTATATATATATATATATATATATATATATACATATAAAATTGATTTCTTTTTTTAATGTAAAATATAATTATTTTAGTTTATTTTAGTAACTTTTTTTTTTTGTCAAATCTGAATTTTTAGTGTAATTAGTCTGATCCTTCAGAAATCATTCTAATATGATGATTAAAAAAAAAATGCTGTTTAAGAATTTCTTGTGATGCTTCATATTTTCATGAAAACTGTGATACATTTTATTTCCCAGGATTCTTCAAAGAACAGCATTTACCTGAAACAGAAATATTTGGTTGCATTGTACGTATATTTAATTGTTTCTCAATTTAATGCATCCAAATAGAAGTGAAATAAAATTACACCAAAGTATACTGGAGCTCCCTGAAGACTACTTCATATCTTTCGTTATCCTGTGTTTTAACACACTGTGTTGCATTTGAGGTGTGTGTTTGGGCTGTAAGAGGCAGATCTGGACGAGACTCGTGGTGGCAGGAGGCTGCTAAAGCTTCGGTCAGTCGGGCAGATGGCATTTGGCAGCTCTGTCTGTGGCTGGATGCCCTCATTGACGACCAGCAGGTGCTTCAGGCATCCAGAGGTGCCAGCTGTGTGCAGGAGAGCGAGGATGGGAACAGGCACAGTCGAGGCGCAGCGGTCATTAGGAATTGGACAAACAAGGATAAATGCAGTCAGATTGGATCCTAATGAAATCCCATCGCGCTCTCATTGTGATGGCCCGTGCATATGTGTTTCAGTCTCTGCCTCTTCTACAGCATCCATCCTCTCTTTTACCTTCGCCATTGGCAACAGACTCCATTTGCATGGGCTTTTTGTGACCTTCCACCCCAGATCCCGCTCTATTGCTCTCTCTCTCACCCCGTTTTGAAATTAATTCATGCATTTGCGAGGAAAGTTGGGGATCGAGCCGGCAGGGGAGCCTCAGTAACTGAGCAAGAAGGATAATTCAATGAATTAGCCGACAGTGTCTGGGAAAGCAAGATAGCCTCTGCGTGTCTTCAGGGCTTCTAGACAGAGACCACAGTCATTCTTTTCACGCATGCATGGCTGTAGTTTGGTTCATTGAGTGTTATAATTATAGCTTTGGTGATTAAAACGCGAGCACGTGTTCACAGAGTTG
>JAUYWG010000055.1:899084-911508 GCA_034779775.1 Enteromius afrohamiltoni
TTGTTTATAGAATCATCATTTAGTTTGTTTGTTTCTGTAAGAACTGAGCTGTTCTTAAACACAGAAGTGCAGACTTCCCCTTGTTTTCCTTGCATTTTCTTTTTTTCCCACTTGTATAATCGTATGTTTATGTTTATGTTTGTTCCTGCATTCATTAATCCACCCATCCGTCCATCCTTGTGTCCGTCCGTTTGTTCATTTGTTCATTCATCAATATATGCATGCAGCCATTTATTTATTTATTAATGTGTTTCAAGATTACAATTGAACTTGACAGCCGGTGAATGCGTTTTCATTGAATGGAGAAAAGTAATGAGATTTTAGCAATTTGTTTGGAAGTTTCATTTAGTAACCACATGGACAGCAGCTCCGTTTGAGGAGGCGTGACACATCTATTTCCAAATGTCCTTCATCTCCATCAAAGTAGTCACTTCAGTATTTATTTTCAGTCTAACAGATAATAAACACCATTATATCTGTGGTATCTCATGCTCAGAAAGCAGAGTTTTTGTGGCTGGCGGGGCTCAACCCCTTAATGAAGAACTTGTGTTACACATATTGCATTTGAATAAGAATACCAGCCCCATATGTTAAAAAAAAAAAAAAAAAAAAAAGTTGAATCTTACGCTGTAGTAGACAAGACTAAAGAGAAAGCAGGAGGGAGCAATGGATTGAGAATGTAAAAAAACTGAAGCGGTTGCTCTCAGCTCCCAGATGCCTCAGCCATCTGCTCCTTGATGGTCCTGCTGGTGGATCCTCCTCAGCCTGCATTCACACTCACCTCCTTCTGATTGGCCAGCGATGCAGGATGATGCCGTGATGTCACGGAATCTTGTGACGAGAGTGGCTGAGCCTCGCCATGACAACAACCCTAAAAATCACAATTGACTGGATTGAGTAGGAGGACTTAGCTGTTCAGCGCTCCAGTCTGACAGTACAGTCTGACAGACACTCGCTTTAAACACTCGTTTGATTTTCTGTACTGTCTGACACACATACCACATATTTACCTACCCACTCACCTCATACACTTTCTGAATGCGCTCCACTTGCCCACATTTATACATAATTTTCAAACATTTTTCTTCTATAACAAAGAGAAAACTTGATAAGCTGTTACGCTAACTTGCAATCAAACACTGTGGGAAAAATCCACAGCGTGTACATGTGTGTGGTTATTAATATTTGAACTGCTTTATTCATTTATATTCTGAAATGAAATAGAAATATTAGATTATATAAATATTATTTAAATTATTTGACATGGCTTTTGGACAATTTTAAAACACTACTTGGAATTGAATAAATGAATGAAATGGCACCCATACAACATATAATATCATTAGTGAAAATGTAACAAAAAAACCCCTGAAAGTATAAAAATGTAATATATATATATATATATATATATATCATATTCTAGTTTATCTTGTTCTCTAAAATAACTGGCTTATTTTATTTTTAAAGCTGAATATATCTGGTTGTAAATAACATCTAGATACTGGAGTGCCTCAGGGCTCAGTTCTTGAACCGCTTCTCGTTCTCTTTTGTCTACATGGTATCATTAGACTCTGTCATTCATAGACATGGCTTTCATGTCACTGATGACACTCTTATTCCATCCTGATGATCCGACGATAGCTGCTCACGTCAACATGTCTAACAGACATTTTTTGTTTGAGTAAGGACCATCACCTTCAACTCAACCTAGCTAAGACAGAACTGCTTGTAGTTTCAGCAAGTCCATCAGAATTTCACCAGTTAGGAACTCCTTCAAAAATAATCAGAAACCTTAGAGTTGCGACTGATGACAACCTGACTTTCTCAAACCACACCCTAAAACTGCCTGGTCCAACAGATTTGCTGTAAAATATCAGGAAGATCAGGCTCTTTCTTTCTGAATACGCAACACAACTCCTTGTTCAGGCCCTTATTCTGTCCAGATTTACCTTTACAATTAACCCAAAATGCTGCTGCAACATTAATCTTTAATGAGTTGAAAAGAATGTACATAACACCTTGCATAAAATTCAAGGCATTAATGTTTTCCTACAAAACCACCTCTGACTCTGTAGCCGTTTACCTCAATACAGTACTTTAGACCTCTACTAAAAAAGAACATCACTTTATTGCACATCCCAAAGCGCCACAGCACAAAAATAAGTTCACAGACTTTTTCATTAACCTGTTCCCACCTGATGGAATGACCTGGAGTAAACAAATACTTCAGGCATCTGATGAGCTCTTTTTGTTATTGTTCAAGCTTTAACTTTCCTCTGATAGCCTCAGTCCACTTATCTGATTGTCTTACCGAATGTGTTTTATTTTTTGGCCATGGTTGTGTTGATGAGATGAGAAAGCCAAGAAAGAGACAGCTTCTCAAAGAATACAGTGTGTGTGTGTGTGTGTGTGTGTTTTAAGCAACCCCACAGTAATCATTCAGGTGTGGTGAGAGCCGAATGCACACAGCTGCAATTCAACAAGCAGCCTGTCAAGCCCGACAGAGTTTCAGATCCTCCTCCTAGTCTGAGCACTAGCGCTGACTGTGTGCTATTCCGCTCCTTTCCCTCTCTGACATTATTCCCGATGCACAAACGCGTACGTGCAGCGATATTAAGAATCCAATGAGCTGCTGAGTCAGAGAAAACGGTTAAAAGACAACGTGCATGTAGGCGTTAAGTACGTTTGGCACAATGTATGCTCTGCTTTAAGTGCTGTAGTAGCTCAGAAGTGTCTGAAGTTTATTGGCTCTCAGAGAGCATGGGAGGGTAGCCAGGGGACATCTTGTTTACCCAACTGCATTATCCAACAACACTGAACTTAATGCAGAAAGCAGCCGGGGCTGATCCAGTGCTCTGGTCTCCATCTACTTCCTCTCTGACTCGCTCTCTCTTTATCTCCTCTCCCAGTGTGTCTCATGTTTTTCTGAGGGCATCCTTTCCTCTCCCCCCTGCCACGGCTAGGTGGTGTGTGCATGTGTATCTGTGTTAGCAGAGAGAGAGAAAGTGTGTAACTCATGGAGCTGGAGGGCCCATCTGTTTAAACACTGCAGAGAGCTAGTGAGAATCTCTCCCACAATCCCCTCTGCCTGGACGGGAGGAGGATGTATAGACAGATGCTCTCATCCACAAAGCCCCGCAGTCCTAAAGCCTGAGGTTCTCCGGCTGCTTCATATTTCTTATGCTGAGAGCTCTGATGTTCAGAATCTCAGTAGCCCTTTGTAGCTAACAGTGAAGATCGGCAGAAGTCTCTAGACACTGGAGTCCTGCAGCTGCTTCAAAAAATCACAGTATGTTCTTGCGTAGGATGGGGTCACAAAGGCATGTGCTATATTTGCCTTTGTAATGCACCTGCCCTGTAAAGTCATTGAATATGTGAAGTCAAACACATACACCGTTTTATGGGCAATTTCAATAATGTTTTTATCTTATAACTTCATGTTGGCTTCGTTTGAAGTTTAGGGATGCACATTATCACTACAATATTGATTATCGGCTCATATTAATTTGAGACTTTTAGATATTAGACAATTCCAGTTGATAGAGAGATTTATTTATTTTTTTACTTTTCATCTCATAACTTCATTATGTTGACTTTTTTTACGTTGGTTTACGTTGGTAATTTTGTCTTTTTTTTAAAGAGGCACATATCGGTACCATATCAGTTTTTGACTTATCTTATTTGAGATAATTAGATGTTTATATGTAAGTTAATCAGCATCAATGGAAATTATATGTGCATCTCATTAACTTAACTTCATTAAGTTCACTTATGTTTAATTTGTCATTTCGTTTTTGTTTTTTAGGATACATGTAAGGGTACCATATCGGATATCGGCTGATTTTAAATCGAGATACTTGGATGTTTAGATATTAGACAGAGCTAATGGATATAGCATTTTTTAATTTCATAACTTCATTATGTTGACTTAGTGTAAAGTTAGTCATTTATTTATTTAATTGTTTTTTTATTTGTTATTGAAGATGCACATCTGTATCACATCCGTTATCAGATATTAGAAAATTAGACGTGATTAGTTATTAGATCATTATGAAGCGCCTAAAGGGACAGGGATGCAAAATTAGATGGGTGGAAATTATGTTTTTTAATGCCTTTACTTTTGTCTTCCCCCAAGAAAAACAGCATTTGCTTGCAAAAGTGTTGCATTCCCTCGATAAAGGTTGTATTCATTACAAACATATCATATCTCATTGTGAAAACTTGAAAATGTCCATTTTAACACTGCACATTATAATGCGATTCCTAATTTCTCTAGCATATAAAACATCAATTTTTTTTTTTTTTTTTTTTATTATGATGATAAAATTAAAATATTGAGGCTAAGAATTTCCTATTTAAAACAATGGAGCACCCTTCATGTTGAAACGTGACTGAAAAGGGGGACCTTAAGCCTCAAAAAGCGACGCAAATTGTTTTGACCAAACGTCAAAATGTGACGATTTGGAGTGAGACTTTGTTGGACAGGAGGTGCCAAACCCCCTAAAAAAAACCACAAAGCTAACCCGTGACCATCGATGTTCTCATTAGCTGCTTAACAGCCCTCCACTCCTGCTACCGTTCAGAAAACACACCACGAACACCAGACACCATCTTCATTCTCACCTTCCCTGGTTTCCGGCACAGATGTGAATTTACACCTTGCTCTCAGTTGGACTCCTGGGCTCCTTCCTCTCCACCAGGGCTCTGATAACAGGCCCACATCAGTGGATGGATGCGGGTCATGGCTCTGGCGTCTCTGACATGGTTAAAGCTGGACTCAAAATCCTGACACACCAAGGCTCCAACTGGGCTGAATTCAGGGCAGATCCCTGAGTACTCATCTGCCACTGAGGGTTTAGTTCTGATGTCCCACTGAGGGATGAGTACTCATCTACTGCTAAGTGTTGAGAACCGCTCTCCTGCTGCGGGTTCAAAGCTCATCTGCTGCTGAGTGTTTGAGGATAATGAATCAACCCGCATTAGCTGTGTTGAACAGCCTCTTTCCATGGATTTCCAATTTGAGGTGCCATGACTTGGAGGACCCTATGTTAATCTTTTTTTGTGGCTTTTTCGCACCTTGTTTTGTGGAAAGGCACTAGTAATCCAGCAGCAGAAGATCTTCACCCTAGCACTCAAGTCAAATACTGTTACATGTGGAAATTTAATTTGGTCAAATGTTTGCATTTGCATTGCAACGAGACAGACAAAATGACAACAGCTGTGTTTTTGTCACATATTTCTATGCAATTTGTGGGATATTGCATTTAAAAAAAAATCACTGGATGCAAATGGCAAGTATGCACAAAACTGTAAAATGCACCTCATGTTTATTTATTCTGTAATTTACGTATTCTTTATTTTGTTTTGTTTTTAGGATACTTTTATGAACAGGAAGTTCAAAATAAAAGGAAACATCATTTATTCAAAATAGAAGTGTTTTATAACATTATAAATGCCATAAATATTAGTTGTATTATTAGCAGTAGAAGTAAAAAATAGTAAGTTTGTAGACTGTTAAAAACATTTCATGTTTTTAAGATGCACATAAAAATTAATATGCATAAACATGAAAAAATGCATGCATCAACTATAATTTATTCAGTAAGAAAACATATGCATAAACTAAAATTTATTCAGTTAGAAAACATATTTATAACCTACGACATATAGCCTACGTTTACTTTATAAATTCCTGGATGCAGAACAAAAAGCTTTACCACAAAATATTGTGTTATTGGATAATTGGACTAACTGGCTTCCGATCTCATCGCTTCTTAAAAGTCTGTAATCAAAAAGATTAAATATAATCACCTCCCAGAAATCTCTCCTAAACATCAGGCATTCAAATGCAAGAAAATATGACGGCGTTTTTCAGTGCAAGCAAGCAAGTTTCTTTCTAATTTTATGACTGATATTTTATTTCATTAATTTCACATGAAGTGAAAATGTTGGTTGTAGGTCGTGTTAATGCTCTTCCATTATGTTATCCTTTTCTTGCAATCACTATAATCACAAAACATATGTACTGCCTTAATAAAATGCCTGTCTATCTGAATGCATAGCTGTACCATACTAGAGCTGTATATTGTTATGATATTACTTTTGCTAGTGAGGGATGGATCCCAAAAGACTTTTTCAAGATTAAGGGAAAGGCAAAGATTTAATGCAACACTCCTCATTTATTTCAACCAAATGTCATCGTGTCATTGAAGCATGCCTTTTCTTTGACGCTGCTTTGAAATGACATTGTGAAGAGCGCTCCACAAATACACGTGGACAGAACTGAACTGGAAGCTAAATGCTGCAGATGTCAAATGGGCCAAGGAAGCAAATAACATGTTTATTAAATGATTTCGGTAAGAGTTCTGTTTGGGCTATTTGGCTCCAACTGTGAAATATAACTTAATGATTTTAAAGAGCTGCCACCAAAAAAAAGCGATGTAAATTATATGTTCTCAGTGAGACGTGTAATCTGCACCCACAGCGCTTGGCAGCAGCCAACAGAAGTGAGAAATAAAAACATATTCCGGCAATAATAATATTTTGCTTTGTTTTTAAATGCAAAACTCCTTAGGTTGCACAATTTCACCCTTAATGACTTTTTAGAATTGATATATAACCAGGTAATAAAAACAGTCATCTCTGTTATTATTCTGAATGATGCATTAAAGCAATTTAAGTGTATTTCATATATCTGTCAGCAGAGTTTAATCTCTTGATTCATTTTTGTTAATGCAATTTTCTGAAACGTTTCTCTAATATTAATTTGCATGAAATGAAATGCGTTTATTAATATTTATTTATATTGACTAAAATATTCAAAAAAATAATAAAACTAATATAATTGGATACATTTATTTCTTTGACAGATACATTTAATTGCACAATACAATTCCCAATCCCTTTATTAAATGTATAAAAGTCATCATACTCCTCCCCAGTCTGAAAGTAGTTTGTTTGTGCTTGTTCGTAAATGAGGTCAGCATATGAAAATGTCTGCTAGCATTTGCTTTGCCTAAAGCACCCTCGGGACTGTGAACTACCAGCTGTCAAAAATCTACAAACAAATCAATATGAGTGAATCAATGAGGAGAGTGAAAAAGTTTTAAACAGCATCTTAAACACACTGATAAAGAATCATGTTCTCACTAGTGAAGATTTAATAAATTGCTGAACTTTTTAGGAAGTGTAGCATGAGGAAGGACATGAAGGAAAATATCGATCCTTTGCAGTTGCACCATTTTTCAAGTGACTGAAAATACGGAGAGAGAGAGAGAGAGGAGCTGGAACGGGTTCATCAGATGGGTTATTAGTCAACAGTATGAAGCACAGAAAGTCTGATCCTCATCCAATCTCATCTACATGGGCTGTCGTCAGCCCCTCTCGATATCTCTCACTTACAGTCTTGTGTTTGTGAAAGAAGTTTCCGTTCAGTCACATCCTCGTGCAGACTCGGGCTATATTTGAGGTGTTGACGGTGTGCTTTGATAACACTTACAGGAGATGAACTGTGTTCCCTCTTCACTTCAGTTCTCGAGGTTTCTCCAGATTCATTCAGAGTGACTGCAGGATTTGTTTTCCTTGTCTAGGAATAAGAGCACATGGTCTCTCATCTCTTCTGTGTTTGTTTTATATTGATGCAAACTCAACAACAAATGCAACCCAATACTAGGTGGTTGTATCTACTTCAAGATTGTAACTGCATTTTTTAATGCATCCATTCAGAAATGTTGTTTCCATCCCCACACGCACCACTTTTTTTGCCCAGCTCAATATGAATCCACTGTTTGCAGAATGCAATTTTATCCACAGCCAATCTCTTCTTCAATTAGCTAAAACAGAACAACTTCATCACATTCCTGAGATATCTTAATGGGGTTCAGCTTTAATTGCGCAGCGAATGCTGGTTTAAGACGCATCTCTATCCTCTGTATTCACTGATGTATTTAGCTGTCTCTTTGCCACTGTGTTCCTCCAACTTTAAGAGGAAATGCATCGGGGTGATGTATCACCTGCCAAGGGCGAGCACATCCCTGCCAATTTATCTTTAACCAAACACCTCGGCTGACACGGAGAGTTTGACTCTGCTACCGGCTCTATTGACAACGGATCGTGTCGACTGAAAAAAGAGAAAATGAAAACAAGATTGATACTCAAAATGGCTTTTTGAAGAGACTGGTGACAATTGTGCGTTTTCCTTTTGTTCTGCCGTCACCGACTGCTTCAAAGGGAGTAAACATCATCAGCACTGCCCTAGATGGAATAGGGGAGAAGAGCTATTGAATTAAAGAGAGCGGTGGGCTGTGTTTTAAGGAGCCGGGGAATGATTCTGCTTAGTCTCTATTAGATGACTGTCATCAGACAGGGAGAAAGAGGCTGGAAGAAAGAGTGAAGGTGGTCATTACACCAAGTCTATTAGGAGGTAATGATGACTTCACTCACCACCGCCGTTTCTCTGTACATGCGCTGGGATTGATCATGGAGAGACATCGCAATGTTTTTACCCAGCACCTGACTTCCTTACGATCCGTCAGCATGGCTTGATGAATTCAGTCCAATAACAGCTTATGAGACTGTTTTTTTTTAGACTTGGCCTGACAGCAGCAGGTCATCAAAGTAAATGCAGGCTTGTTATTATAGGCGCGCTAGTGCTTGGCACACTATATAGGGCTCATTTATTGGAAAGGAGTCCCTGTGGTTTGGTTGAGCTGGCCAGATATAGTCACGCTTTCATTGTAATTTCAAACCATTATTTTAAGCCAGTGAATGCTCAATTCAGATTGATTTAAGCCTGAATAAGTACATTATATTATAATTGCATCATTGTGTTGCATGAGGAAAGGCATTACAAAAAAAAGTAGCTTTAGAAAGACATATGTTTGTATCAATTCATCAGTGTTTCATTCAGCCGAATCATTCAGAAATAGAAATGAACTCATTTCGTTCTGAACTCTGGAGTCGTTCTGTAGTGAAACATTGACACACAACAGTTCTGCGTTGACTTTGTCAGAAATAAGCTTGAAAAAGACACTAGTGACAATAAGGTGTCAGTAACAAAATATTAACTTCCTGTTTATTGAACTGTTGAATAAAATCAATATCACATTTGGAATCATGCAGATTTCCAACGGAAAAACAACAACAGAGAATGTTATAAATGTGATATTGCTAAATATATCATATGATATGACAAAAAAATATATATGTTATCATATCTTGAATTTAAGGGGAAAATAAAATCGCATTCTAATAGAACACATCATGCCTTAAATGCACAAATAAATAAACATTAATCATTTAAAATAAATGCAGTAAATCAACAACATTTTTGTTCTTTTTTCAATGTCTTTTAATTATTTAGCCACTGATTTTGTTCAAAATGTCATATTATAAATTATGCATTATATTTATTTGCATCTCCCTCAGTAAGGTATGATACAACACAAGCCAGCTGACAGAACTGGTGGAACCTGGAGACTAAAACAAAAATAAATAAATATATATATATATAAATTGATTATTTGTATTATTAAAAAAATCAACTTTGTTTAATGTTTTCCAAGTAAGACTGCATTGGCAAGAGTTTGTGTACAACCGCTTTCTAATTTACAGATTGGGCTAATTCAGCTATACTCAATACTAGCAGGTGTATAAAATCAAACATAATGCCATGAAATCTGCATGTTTATTTAGAATGGCAAACGTAATTTTGTGAAACCTTTTCTGTTTCAGTGTGATAATGTCCCTTGTTCTCAAAGCCATGAAGAGCCCATGAAGAAATGGTTTACTGAGTCCAGCACGGACAAAGCCCATTGAACACCTTTGAGATGAATTGGAACACTGGCTGTGAGTCATTGTGCCTAAATGAGAGTAAATCTCTGTCGCAACTTGAACAATGTTCCAACATCAAGTAGAAATCCTTTCCAACAGAGCAGAAGCTGTTATGGCTGAAAGGCACGACCAAATCCCTATTGAGGGCCATGGTTTTGAAATTATAAATGTTTAAGAAGCACATACAGGTGCCCACATACACTGGAAATTATTCTGTATGCGCAGGATACACTTTTTTTTTAAATATAATTAATGAGCAAGTCAGACCTGATTACTCAAAGATGATTGAAGACGTTTTACAAGGATAAAATTGAACAATGGCAACAATTCATCACGCCACATTGAATAATAGTTAACATAACAAATGGGCATGAAATTGAAAATCCATTGGGAGGGGACTGAAGGCCCCCTCCCTCCTGTGATCTGAGGCTCCTCAAACATTCTGCATACCTTGATCTATTAATTAGTTAAAATCATATCCATCTTCTTGGAAGAAGGTTTGAAATTAAGATTTAGGAGGACATTAGATTAATTGTAGAGAGCAGGTGGGAAAGCAGCACCCTTGGAGAGAGACAGTGGGAGAGAGAGAAGAGGAAAAGAAACGAGAGAGAGAGAGAGAGAGAGAGACAGGCAGACAGAGATGGGGTGATATTTGTCAGCTCCTAAACTGAAATGAGAGAGGTTTCAGCCTAGCTGATGGCTGAAGATCCCCAGCCCTTCTGCGTGCCACTCCCTGAAGAACTGTAGCCGGGACATGATCCAGTCCTGGCCATCTGTTCCCGCTGCACTGTGCCAAAGAGCCAACACAACCTAACCCACTTCATCTTCCTGGATGGGAAATATATGAGCGTGTGCAAATGAGTGTATTTGCATAGCTGTTTCTATATTTGCTTGCGTGCGTGTTGTGTAAGGAGACCTGCCCGTCTTTCTGACTGCTGTTATTTTATCGCAGTGTTTTGGGATGAAATATGCGTTTCTGCATGTGTGTGTGAATGTGTATGTGTGTGTGTGTGTGTGTATGCGTGAGGGCGCTAAGGCAGGGAGCGGATGTCTGCTAACCAGAACAGTCAGGCTAGAGAGATACCTTCTGGCTGTCTTTCCATGTCGCCAGGCACATCAAAAACAACACCACCGATGAGAGGCAAACGAGGCAGGAGAGGAGAGGAGAGGAGAGGAGAGGAGAGGAGAGGAGAGGAGAGGAGAGGAGAGGAGAGGAGAGGAGAGGAGAGGCGAGGAGAGGCGAGGCGAGGCGAGGCGAGGCGAGGCAAGGCAAGGCAAGGCAAGGAAAGGAAAGGAAAAAAAAAAAATAAAAGAAGTGGGACTGAAAGGAAAGAATGTCCAGGACAGGAAATGAACAGAACTGCACAGAACAGGAATCAGAAAAAAAGGAAGGAAAAGATAGGACAGGAAATAGAGACAAGATAAAAGAAAAAAATAGAAAGGGAACTACAGAAAACATTAAAGGAAAAAGGCCAGGAACAAAACAAGGAATAGACAGGACCTGAGAGGCAAGTATGAGAAAAGGACAAAGAAATTGAAAAGAAAATCTGTAAGTCTGTGTTTGAGGACAGCATGTGGGATATAGTGGGACCACCAACTATGAAATAAGACATGAACAGAGAGGAGCGCGGACTGATGGCGGGCACAAAAACATGAAAACATAGACTCAGAGACGGGAATGGATAAGTGACCGATGTGTCCTGAGAACAAAGGGAGAGATCAGAGCAAGAAGTGTAGTGTAGAGAAGGAATGACGGCCGAGGAAGCAATCACACTTTCCCAAAGAGAGAGAGAGAGAGAGAGAGAGAGCATGATTCAGCAGGTCTGCAGATGTCAGGAGTCCTCCACGCGTATCTCTTTCAATCTCAGATTGATTTCTGCTCTTTGATGCTCACAGGCCCGTGGCCTAGTCAGATCCTAATTAAGATTCACCAGCAGGCAACGGGAGAAAACAAGGAGAGATACAGACGGGGAGGAGTACAGAATACCGTGGGAGGTAATCTCTACAGCGCTTGTGAACAAAGACGACAAGAAACAAAGATCAATACACGGGCAAATGGACAGCGAGTGCAGCCCGCCACTGTTTCTGACCCAGATGAGGCAGTCATTTTAGGAAAATCGCCTGTCATTTCCGATAGAGCACTGTGATTTTCATTTCTACATCCAGAGGGAAGTGGCACTGCAGATTTCTCTCAGAGCCATCAGACGCAGATGAAAGAGCGAGGAGGAGAACAGAGTCGGGCTCTGAGAGCGACAGGCAGAAGGGTGAGGGGAGATGAATCGTGGCATGGAAATCGCTCCCGCAATTTGGCTGGTCAGAAAGGAAACGATAAACAGAAGGGCACACATTCTCACAAGCCGCCTCTCTCGCTGGCGGGTGGATGTATTCATTCTGCTTTAACTGAATCTATGTGTTCGGGGAAAAGGCGTTTTCTATGTTTAAGAAAAGCCCTCTGAGCAAGGCTTTGTGCAGTCTCTCTCTACACGAACACATACTAACACTTCGTTTTCATACATTCGATTCTGCTCAACTGCTTTGCAACTGCATTTCATCACATCATCTCAACATCTGCTGCTCAGATGTTTATATATAT
>JAUYWG010000055.1:918698-941658 GCA_034779775.1 Enteromius afrohamiltoni
TTAATGACAGAAATGCACAACGCCTTTAAATATGAAATGGTTATTGCAACACAGTACAAACTGCATGAACCGTATCTTACAATTACACGATGATGGCAGTGCCTATAAATACTTCAATTATAACCTCATAGAACAATAGCATGTTAAGTGATTAAACGGCCCAGCAGCTGTCATTTAAGATGGTTTTCATTAACTTTATTTCTGCCCGAGCGCGTGCCTCATGCATAAAAGTGGAGGAAATCTCGGACCGGTCAGTTCTCTCACTGCACAAAAGCAGAGACACTCCATTTCAGCACAAAATGCATTTCAAGCCGTCCTCCCTCCACGGGTCTTTCCAAAAGGAGTCATTAAGATTAATGAAGCTCAGCAATTAATTTAAATAATAGCTGCACGGGAAGAGAATAAGCCCGAGGACAATACCTTGGTGAAGCTGTGAACCCGATGACAAGACAAGAGGTGTTCTTATCGTGAGCGAGATGCTCGACTGAGCTCTTCCATTCTCTCCCAGCCCACTTTCCCATCTCTCACCTCCATTTTCTGTGCTGCTCGTCGCTCTTTCGCCTTCTTGCCCCCTTTTGTTGCAGCCTTTTCCACTCTCTGCCTTATTGACTGCTGCTGTGTAACATGGGAGCAAAGGAAGTCATGCCAGACATTCTGTATCGATTTTAGCTAAGTGAGCATAGGAACATTATTGCTGTTCTGTTATGCATATTCAGCAGTTTTAAGCAATTGCATCTGCAGGAACTCATCTGTTTAAACTAACGAAGCTGAGAATAATAAGAACTCCATCTAAGAGAGCTTCAGGTCATGGGAGATTTCTGTGAACCGAATATGATTTATAGAATATAGTTGTAGGTCATGCTTATCGTTAGGGATACATGATATCTCAATGATGTTGTTTTGTATTGTTGATGTAGATTGATATTATGGTAGCACTTAACAATAAGGTGTCATTAGTTAACATTAGTTAATGCATTAACTAACATGACCAAACAATGAACAATAATATAAACTTCTGTGGGTCTAGGATTTTTTTTGGTGTAATGTAAATTCATAATAATAATAATAATAATACACTATATAAAAAAGTTTTTTATACATTTTATTTACTATAAAATGCATAAATTCAGCATAAATACATGAATTGTAATCTAATTATAATTCATTATAGGACAATAAAAATGATATGAATCTTACAATCTAATATAAAATAATACATAATAATTTCAAGAAGTAATATTTTGAAAAATAATATTTATAAATATCATTCAAATAAATAATGAAAAAATATATTTATTTTAACACGCATCAATACAAACAATCTAATATTATTTTAGAATATTAGAAATTAGACAAAAATATTAGAAAAAGAATAAAAAAAATTGAAATACGAATGAATAAGACAGATATATGTATATAAATATAAGATCAGAAAAAGGAAGCAATAAAAATTTAGGTCAGAAAAACACTGAGAGAAAAACAAATGACTGCTGATCAGAACAAATATTAATATTATATTGGAAGTAAATCTAATACATCAACATTTGATCTTTATAATAATACAAAAGCCCATAGTTTCTGTTTTCAGGCTCTCTGTTTTTCCTATAATGTAGTTCAAGCAGCCGTCCCAGTGGCTGAGATATCAATATGCCATTCAGTTCTCTTTTATTTATGCGTTATGAAATAAAGCAGCCCCTCTGGTGGGCACGAGAGATGTAAATAATGTATCTGTGACAAGGGTTCATTTCTCAGCAGAGCAGGGTAATGGCAGCGTCCCTACGGAATCTCCTCGTAACGTATTCACTTCAGCCCCGATGCCTTGACTTGATTTCTGGAGAAGCAGGCTGCAACACGCTGCGACGGAAATCTAAAGACCGTTCTTCTGAGAACAGACAGTCACAGAAGTTAATCTAGCCACGAAATGTGAATTTGCAGAGTTCCGGCTCTTTTTAAACCGCATTCATAAAAGACGTTACGGCGAAGTGCGGATTACATCCTTCTCAGAATGGGATGGATTTGATGCAGCGTTGATACGCCGGGCAAAGCCTCTCTGGATAAAAGCCCTTCTGTGATCTCACAAGACGCCCGCCTCTGACAACAGGGCAACAACAAAACAAGAACACATTGCTACCTGTGTGTTTAGTGTCAGCGCTGACAGCCTCCTGCAGCAGAGCAAGGTCAGTCATCTCCGTCCCTGCTGCTGCTCAGACCCATACAATCTGCTCCCTGCTTCTCAGAGGTGTGATCTATTAAAGCGGTCCAGCCTGCTGGAGGTCTGCGAGGAGAGGACAAGCACCTGATGTAATAGTAACTCAATGGAGCTCTGGGAACAAATAATAGAATACAATCACACTTTCTCTCAGCTAAGAAGCACGGATGAATACTTCACAAAATAATATTGTGAAATAATATTACAATGCGAACCATTTTGTGTGTGCATATATGACAAGTTACAAATACATTGGAAATTATTCTCTCATTCAGATCACACTTCCTCTGCGATAATGAGTATGCTTATTTGGCAACTGTCCGGGAATCAATCAGGCAGGATCTACCCCTAGAGGGCGAGGGATGCTCAGAGCTCTGTCGGATGCCTGACTGCCTCCCTGGAGGAAGTTCACAAAGGTTCTTTTTTTTAAGCTTTGAAACAGGCAGAGCGGGGGAAGGCGGTGGGATCTGAATGAGAAAACGAAGATGCTGGCTAGAAGAAATGGGGCTATATTTATAGCGGGGGAGCGAGTGGCTGATTGGGTAATGAGCAGATTGGTGGTGTTCCTCCTGAAATTTGTTTTGTAAAACGTCATTTCGTTTTAAATAAACATTGAAAACCTATTTTGTGAAAATTGCAATGCAATTTATTTTTCAGGATTCTTTGAATAATATAAATTTAAAAGTAGCAGCATTTATTTAAAATAGCAATCTTATATTGAAAATGTTTTTTTTTTGTTTACTTTCACTTTTGATCAATGTAATACATATTTGCTAAATAAATAAATAATATTAATTTCTGGATGAATTAATTGTAGTGTAGTCATTCATTCATTCAAATTAAAAAAAAAAAAATATATTGATATTTTCAGCAATAACTGATTACATTTTAAAGACAGACGTGTTGTGAGCTCCAATGTTATTAATCAATAGCATATGCTTTTGTTGAACCTATCTGTTTGCATTAATACATCTTATTTTAATTATAATGTTTAATAGTGGTAAAATATATATATATCAGAATATGTGTGCTACTTAAATAATGACTAAAAGAGTAAAGCCTTATTGGGACGGGACTAGTTTTACAGGCGGTCGTTAGAGAGTGTTTTGTTTCACAGAAGTACCTGGTGATTTTAATCCCGTCCGAATCTGCCATGTCTGTTTTTCTCTCACAACCTCTGTAATATTTCTAGAGTCCGAATGCAATGTCCTTGTGTGTTTTAGCCAACGCGATGTGCCGTAGATGCTCCTATGTTTAATATATTTTGATATATAATAAATAAATAAATACAAATAAAGAGCCAGATCACATAAACTGTTAAGAGCAGGAGCTGCGCGCAATTGTGCTTTCGTTCTGGCAGCGTTTGTCGCGTATATATATATATATATATATATATATATTAATCAGAAAGATCATGGGAAAATATGCCTATTATGCCATGAACTCAAAATATATTATTTAGAAAAGATTCAAAACTTCAAATAAATAGTTTTAAATTCCTCTATTATTTTTAATAAAATGTAATTTGCAGTGCCTTGTGGATTTGTAGTTTTCTTATTAAATTCACAGACTTGGATCTTATTTTCATTATTTTTTTATGATTTCCCCACCCCCTTGCTTTAATGTTATGTTTCTCCTTGAAGCTGGTTGCTTTGCTTCATGACTTTAACTCTTTAACAAAGACTTGTTATCCCTAAAGGAAACATAAATGCTACATAGTGGGCAGCTCTAATGCACTCTATTAAATAGTGTTTTATGTATATATTGTAGGTACTGTAGTATCATGAGCTTATTGTTGTGCTGGTGACAGAATGAGGGGGAAAGCGAAAGAGAGGAAAGTCGCTCTCCTTGACCCGGCGTTGTGTGGCCTCTCTGGTGTAGGACGAGTGATTTATGGCCGTCTCCGTCTCTCTGTCTCTCGAACACGGTCTGTGTGAGTCTGCTACTCGCTTAACACATGCAGTATATCATTACTGCCATGCTATTCTGAGCTGTATGATTAGCAAGTCAAATCGTCTGAAGTACATGTTATAACACCGCAGTATGCATTTTATCCAATTACGATGGAAATATCAGTAGATAATTCAAGAAGAAAAACGATCATGTATTTATAATGACTTTAATTGCGATTATTGGTTCTAGTGTTTACGTGTTTATAAGTGCACCATGGTGTCATTTATCACAGAAAATCTAATAAACTACAGAGATAACATGCCTAATTAGGTCAAATAAAAATAGTAGCAGTGTTTTTTTGTCATGTCTATATATATATATATATATATATATATATATACACCGTATATAAACACAAAGTATATATTTGCGCTGTCTACAACATTAATTCTACATTGCCATGTGCAGATTTGGTACTCAATCAGTTATTATTAGTGTTTTATTATTTAATAATTGTTCTCATATTTATACAGTGTCAATAGCATTCATATGTATGTGAAAACGTAATATTTTTCAATATAATATTGGAGAAATGTAATGCATATTATTATTGTTTTCATAATTATTAATGTTTATTAAAATCTTAAATGGATTAAAATGCAATTATTCATTTTGTTATTATGTATATTATTTTATTTTATGTATTTTATTATGATGTTTTTTTTTTTTTTTTTTGGGGGTGGGGGTTGCAATTACAAAAGTGTAGAAATCGCACTCGATTTTGCTAATTAAATTGCATATGAATACAACCTTTAAGTGTATTTGGGTAGCATGTGATATTCTGTGCATTCCTTCTGTTATTATATCATTGTCTAAAATTACATTCACTTTGAGCTGTATTGGCTGTATATAAAAACCCTCATAGCTATTGAAATGAATTGCTTTTTAAGTGTTATTGGTCGCAGTGCAATTACAAAATATCTTCTTGAATATGGATCATGCTTTAAAAAAAATAAAATTAATAGATGCTATTGCCTTGAAGGGAGAATTGTAAATGTATCCCTTGTGACAATGAGAGCAGGAGCGATCAGTGAATGTGCAGTGTCTACAACAGAGCGGCACTCGGTTCCGGCCTGTTCTCATACACAATACGTGGGATTTCACAAGCTTAACCACCTGAGGTTCATGTCTACTCCAAGTGCTCTCTGTCTGCTTTCTCAAGTGTGTATGTGTGGGTGTGTGAGGTGAGGGAGTGTGTCTTTGAGACGAGGTGAGCGTGTGGGAGGTTGGTTTGCTGTTTTGTTGCCATTGTGTGGGTAGAGATAATGCACTTTTCGAGTCGTGGTAAAATGAATGTGTGTGGATTTGGTGTGGATTCTGAGTCAACACAGTTAACCTGTCAGTCGCTACAATGCCATTGTTGTTCAAGAAAACCATTGACTGTTGCATGACTTCAGCAGCCAGCCAAGTACCAGTATTAATCGAAAAGATTCTGTCATCATTAACTTACCTTCTTCTTGTTTCAAGACCAATGACTGATTTTTGTCTGTGGAATGCAAAAGAAGACATTTAGCACAAAGTTCAAACTGGAAAACAGCATATAAAACCATATTAAAAGCAGCCTGCATATATACAGCTTTTCTGATACAGTAAACTTGCTTGTTCGCGCACCCGGATCAGCATTGAACTTGTGATGAGAAGCGCTCGATTTGAGTCTGTGAGACATGAGTCACGATAAAAGCTCAAACACTTATAGAAGCAGGATAAAATCACATGTTTGCACACATTTGAACCTACCCTTACCCATGAGTAATGCCTAAAATCAGAGGAAATGATACATGACTGACACTGATGTACAAGCACCAAACACGGTTTCTTCAAATCTGATTTGTTAATCACAATGTTGTCCCAGGGTCAACAAAGATGTTGATCCAGGGACATGTAGCACTTGGTAAAATCAGGTTACCGTAGGTGTACAAATGTGATTTCATTCCTGAACATAACAGATGTTACCTAATAATGCATACCCAGATTCATGTTTATCTGTGTTGGATAAAAGCAAACATGATTTTAATGACTCTCACAAGATGTTTTACTTCATGAGTGTCACAAAAAATAAAATCACTTTGCTGATTGTTTATTTTCTTACGAAATTACAATAATTAAAAAGAGTTGTATATTTTATAAGGTGCGTATTACTTTATTATCATATCAAGACAGTTGCATTACCTTATGCCCCTCAACTCATTTTGTATTCCACTGAAGACAGAAGGTTGTTTGGGTTTTGAAAGATGCAAGGGTGAGGAAAACAGGCCAGAATTTACAGTTTCCCAAAATAATCCTTTAACATTTCTTCAGGCCACTAGCTGTCCTTTCCTCTCCCTTTATATCTTGTCCAAATCTTGCTGGAGCGGACACCAATCATTATCCCTGAAAACCCTTCTTCTAGCCATAGGCTAAGAAAGAGAGTGTCAAAAAACGAGAGAAGAAAAGCGTTTGTTTGATGTTTGCCAAGAATAGAAGAGCCAGTGTCCAACATGGCTGCTAACATGCTTCCGCCTCAGCTGAAAAACCGGAGGCGAACTTTACCCGAGCATTAGAATTCCAGTCCATACCAAGCTCGGGCTCCGGCAGCCAAGGGAACCCAGAGATGCTCGCTTTTACTCATTTTCTTTCTCTGCTCAAGAACAGCATGCATCCACACTAGTTAGCGCTTCTGAAATTTAATAACAAAGACCTCCTGAGCGATGATAATTCGATACTCTCTCTCTCTCTTCCTCCTAGCTTCTAGAGGGCCTTTGGCTGAATCAGCCTTTAGTAAAAAGAGAAACTCATATAACCAGGCTATTCACACGAACAAGGCCGGAGCGAGATGTAGCACAATAGCGCTCATTTCCTCTGTAGACATTCAAGGTCTCTCGGAGGGGTATATGAAGTCAACATATCTGGGGTGATTTCACACAAAGCTTCCTCTGCTGTGATGTCCTCGTGTTCGTTCTTGAATGCACACCTCCGTGTGCCTGGGTCTAGGTAAATCACCAATCAAAATAAGTCTTGAGTTGCCACGAGGTCTGCGAGTTCGGTTGAGGTGAGTGTTTTCGTCTGGAGGCAAAACTATTCCCGTTTGCAGGTTTATTTATTTTTTATTTTTATGGGAGACACGAGAGCATCTGCAAACGTTGTGTGCTTTATGCCTTGATGATTTGCACCCTGTCCTCCTTGCCTCTGTCCTCTGGCGAAATAGCACACGTCCTACAGAACAGTTTAAATCCTCTGGCGAACCAGCACTGCTAAACAACTGCGACAACAGCGCTGATGTAAAAGACACAAACACATCAGTCCTGCTGAGCTCATGTGACTGCGTCTGAGCATGACTGTAGTTGTATAAATATATAAAGAACAAATTATATGTCTACAAGAAATTACTTATTTTACCTAAATTGTGTGTTTGCTTGCTTTTGGTAAATGACAAAAATGCAATTCATGCATGCAGTGAATTAAATATGCATTTCAAATGTAATATTTATGTTGTTTTTTTAATGGGAGGGGCACAGTAAAGTAAATTTTATTATATATATATATATATATATATATATATGATAATACAAATTAAAGACTCATTCAAAGATTCAAATGCAGTTATCTAGTATTTTTGGGGGGGGGTATATTTGACAAATTATTATAAAGAAATTGCAATTAAACAGGACATTTTTAACTGTAAATTTAGTGTAACTAAACGTTTAAGACTTTTATTTTTCTTCATCATGGATTATCACTCTTGTATACCACTGGTTTTCTCGTCTGTCCTTGTTATTGTTTCTGTCTATATCCATCTGTCTTTTATTGTATGTTCTGTAATAGCTGGAAAGAGCACCCTTTAACATTTCCTCCGCTCTCAATGGTAGTAGCTTGTCAGGACAGAGGTTAAGCCTGGAAGGGCTGATGATGAAGATGATGATGTAATTAGCAGCGTAATAGCATGTAATGTTGTGCAGTGTGAGAGAGTTAGCGTGACTGCGCCTCAGTCCCAATCCTGACGGGTGCTGTGTTTGACAGCCTCACGGGCCGGAGACTGTGAAGGACGGAGAGAGGATGTTTGCTGTTTGTGTAATGGGAGTGACATACAGACCCTGGCAGCCGTGGTAGAGCTGATGTATCTGTCACTGCCCTCCTCTGCCCATCACATCGCCTGCTTGTTTGGCTGGAGAAAGAGGAATTCTTTTGTGGGTGATAAAGTGCACTAGAAGCAAAGTGAATGACTGTGAATGTTAATGCTGTCTATATATCTGGCACGGGTGAAGATTTGGCTTTCTTTCAATTCCTTGAGAAATTTAAAATTTCCACCATCAAATTTAAAATGGAAATCAGATTGGAGCGACAGGAAGATACTGAAGTGCAATTTAAGCAAAAGTATATATATATATATATATATATATATATATATTTTTTTTTTTTTTTACTTAAATCATTAGATATATTATGTTGGAAATAAATATATATATACATACATACTATAGAAAAATGTACTCCAGTAACTTTAGTTTACTCATAATGTGATGTTCTGTACATCTTGTTTGCTTCCTGAATGAAAGTCAACTGAAAGACATTCTCGCGGCTGTATAAATGTATGCGTTGAGTTACGGGTGTTCCTGAGATGCAATGGTGTGTGTCTTTCACAGAGAGAGGGTGACTTTATAGGCTATTAGGTATCTCATAAACATTATGGATCTCCATTGCAAGTGAATATCCAGCAAAGGCATAAACACACTGTGAAATCCTTCATGTAAATTCAGCTAAGGGACGAATAAATCATTGTATATTTTATAGCACAGCATATAATCACAAAACCCCGCAGTACAATAAACTAGGCTCACTATTTAAATGACGAAGACTTTTATATATACAGTATATACCAGGGTCATTATAGTTAACCAAAACTATAAAAACACCTTTTTGTTGCTTAAAAAAAAAGTTACTTATTACACATTTCTATGTAGACATACTGTAAATTCTACATAGCATGAAAAATAGCGGCAACACCTCACTGTGCATTGTGCATCACGGCGCAGTGTACTCATGCCCAACATGTGCTCAGTTCATAAAACAAGCTGCGATCCATGAATCCATGACACTGAAGTGTATGGCCGTTGCCTAACAGTTGGAGGTGTTTTATTGATGAACAGTTTCGATGAAAGCTGTGTCGTCACACTCTCATCTGAGAGCTTTAATGTGTGTTAATGTGTGCAGGTCTGGACGGTCTGTGTTTAATGCACAGCAGAGGCTAATTGCCTGGTGAGGGTTTACTCGACCCCCTCTCCTTTAAAACCACAACAGCCTGCAATTATTAAACACTCTAACGGTCAAAGTACAGCGCATCTCGACCGGATGCAAACCTCCCATCTGTGTACATTAAAATCAGACACGTTTGGGTATTGCAGGCTGCTAGAGAGCAACACTGACAAAGTCAATCAGGAGGGAATGTCAGTCAAGCAGTAATTGCATCTGTTCTTCGGGGTTTTGTTGTCGTGTCGAGGTAAGCAGCACGCTAGCACAGTCTGACTGTGATTTTTTGATAGCTTGGTGAAAGGAGCTGGTCCTCTATGGGACACGGAGTCAGCGAGGGTGAAGAAGTGAAGAGGTCTCTCTTTGTTTAAATATCACAGCCTACTTCTGCTGTTTGCTCGGCTGTAAATGAGCAAAGAATGACAGAGCAGAAGGGAGAGATTGCGACAGGGACCGAGGGAGGAACAACAGCACACGGACACAATCATCATGCATCTTTTTTGCCGCAGGTTAGAGACCTCTGTGTAATCTGCATAACATTAGAGGATACCACACACACACACACACACAAGAAGAACATTTCATTACTCTTTCGTACCTCACTTCTCTGTCGTGTTGCATCGTATTCTCAGGAGAAATAAAAAGAAACGTGTGCTTCACAGATGATGTGGGGAGTACAGCTCAGATCATTTGGTTTTGGAGGATTTTGATGAGAAATATTTGACTTCATATTGAAATCTCTTGACTTTTGGTGTGTTGGCAAATCTGAGCGCAGTTTGTGACATTGCTAAAACTCTCTTGAAGCACTGAAGAGGCAGAAAAAAAAGAGTCTGATCGGGAATTTACTTATAATATACCATAATGGCAAAACACACACACACAGATACATATATAGTATGTGTTTAACAGCTCTAAATGTTCTCCTATAATGCCTGATGAGGTTAGAAAACACATGACAAGAGATCAGAGGCCATTCCTTCATCCAGAGTCCCAGCTCCATGTTGGTGCTCTTCAGTTTACCTCAATCATTTCCTACAGGGTTCAGGCCAGAGGACTGGATTGGGCCGGCAGAAGCATGATTTTGTGCTCAGTGGCCCATTTTTGTGTTGTTTTTAGGTTTTGTGTTTGGATTATTGAACGGTTGGAAGATCCAAACATATACGATTTGTTAAAACAGTTCTTAAATCTTTTGGTATTTGATAGAATCCATGAGTCTAAACAAGATGTCCAGGACAAATACAGTAGTATATTTCATGGTACACATATCTATTTGTTTATTCTTCAGTTTCAATATCTTCAGTCTTTTTTTTTTGTTTCATCTGACCATAGAATCCAGTCCCACTTGAAGTCCCAGTCGTGTCTGACAACTGAACATGCTGGAGTATGACTTTGGATGAGCAGGGATAATTTTTCTTTAAACCCTTCAAAACAACATTTGGTGATGTAGGTGCTGTTTCATGGTTTTCTGATCCCGAGACTCAGTCCAGATGTGGTCCTTGGAGAGTTTTTGGTCATAACTGTCCTGCTCTTCATGCATTTAATCTTTTATTAAAGCCGCTTCACTTATTTGTGAATTAATGAAAAATGTATCTTTGTTTTTTCTCATTGTAATGGATGATTGAGGGAATTTGGGCTTTGTTTCCCGTCCTGTTTATATTTCTGTAAAACAGGAAGCCATGACTGGATAACTGTATGTTCATAATCACCCTGGAGTGCTCAAAATTGTGAATATGAATGGGACTACACTTCAGAGATATTTTACTCATAATAATTTCCAGGGGTATCAATAATTGTGTCCAACGTGTATTTGAGGAAAACATTTACTTCATAATGATATTTCCCCCCAATTGTAAATTATTATTGTAATACAGGAATATAAATATCATACGAATCCAGGAAAACTTCTGAAATCTCTTTGCTGTTTCTGAAAAAAGACTAAGATGTATTTCTTACAGGCTGATTAAATGTTTACAGCTAAACTGGTTATTAGAGGCCCTCAGATTTGGATTGGCGTGTTCTTTCAGTAAATTACTTACTTCACAGTCCTACACCAGTATTTTAATCTCTTTGTCCTGACTTCTTGAAAGAAAGAGTGGAACTGTGTCTATCCTACCTTGCAGCTATTTCTCAATGATAATAAATCCCCGATGGAACAAACAAAATATGCTGAACCATTGTCATGGGAAACCAAAAAAGGACACATTTTGAGATTTCTTGCACAGCTACATGTGAACGGCTTCTCACTGCAGTAACATTTTACATTTAACCACAGTAATAGCAATGTCCTGTCTCCATTTTCATGGATGTCTTAAAGATGCAATGCTGTTCAGTATTGGTTTACACTTCATGCACACTGAATTAAACCTGACCTTAACCTTTAAACCATCCACCTTGATCAATGGCCGTTTGATGACCAGTGTTGAGGGATGTTCATTTAAAGTAATGCATTACACAATTCGGAATGCAATTTGCTTTAAGCCTTCATAATGCATTACAGCTGTAACAGTGAACAGCTAAGTATTACAATGTATTATAACTGTGGAGACTATTATTCTTAAGATCAGAACAGATTATAAGATGCATTACAAGGCATAATTAATGCATTTACTTACTTATTTTATAATGCGTTTAGTAAATTGTTACCATTTTAGTAGTTATCATTATTTTTTAGTAGTAGTGGTAGTAGTATTTGTAATTTTACGTTGTTAATTGTGATTTAACAACCTAGGCTCATTGGAAGTACGTTTCCTACATTTCTTTGAAACTCAAAAATCATATTTATACATATGAATCGCTGCAGTTTCCAGCTGAAATGAACACTAGGGAGTAAATCTCCCACAACTTTTATTCTTTTTAATACAAACTATGATTTGCAAGTTCACAGTTGTGATTAACAAGGCTAATGTTTTGTATACTTACTTAAGGAATATTATGTTGTGAATTCAAACCAATTTTAAGATGTTGTGACATTTGAAAACGGTATATTTGAATATTAGTGTCACATATCAGCTTCAAGCAGGGTTCTGATCCTGTATAATTCCACCCTAAAGGTTTTTTTTTTTTTTTTTTTTTTCATAGTATTCATACGGATGATAATGCATTATGTGTGTTTGCTCTTCCTTTGCCAGAGAAGAGCTCCAGCTCAGTAGGGGTTAATTTTTACACACTGTGTCAAATACCCACCCGGCAGCCTGTGTCCTCTCTGAAATATTAATGAATCCTGCCGATATTCAGAGAGAGGGAGAGGAAGAGATGGATGCCAGGGTAAAACGTTGACCACGATGACATTTCATCTTAGTCTAAGTAGCAGCGCTTGAGGTGTTTCCACTGTATTTTAAGAACATTTCTGCACACAAATTTGTTTACGCTTTGCAACAAAATCAATTGATATCTATTTATCCCATGCAGAATAAATCCATGTATTCTCACATTGTCATAATGACACAACACAGCACAGTATCACATTGTCAGCGTGATTCTGGAATTAAACGCGGGCATGGGTCATCCTAAGGAGGCGTCTGCATGTAACCATTCTCCTGCCATCCTGCTCGTGCTGTGTTTGACTGGGAGCAATCCTGATGCAACACTTGGAAGCGTTTCCATTTATACCTGGTTGTTTTGGAGCAAATGCATATGCGAGTGCATATATGTGCCTCTGAAAAGCCAGTGCAAACTAAAGCAAGAGATTGCTTTAGTGCTCTTCTTAGTTAGTTGTCTGGATAATGGATCTCTCTTGAGGGTTTCCGTGACTCTGTTTTCTGTGTGTAATGGAGAGAGGGGGCTTAAGCTCGCCTGAATGCATCACATTGCCGCTACACAACCTTGCACTCAAGCACTTCTGTGTTTTACTCCTGCCAGTCAGCCCTTTCGTGCCAAAACAAAGCTCAATGTTTCCCCCTACCGTCCGAAAGTAGCAGAACAATCCTCGTGACCGGCAAAGATCCCTCGCAGATAAGCTCCAGGCATGAACCTCTTGATATTCAGGATGGCTTAGCGAGTGGTGAAAAATAATTGCGTTTAGGTGCTTTTACATAAAAGTTATTAAAATGGAATGATATGCACAAGCAATAAACAAAGAGCCACAAATCAGATATTAGCATTTGTGCGAAAGCAACGCCGTAGAATAATAATTCATATTCCTGCTGCCTTTTTTATCGCCACATATGAATTTCCGGGGGGCAGAGGAGGGTGTCAAATATCCTGACTTTCGCACAGTGGAGGGCTATTAAAACCAGCCGGATCCAAAGGAGATGTCCTCCAACTCTTTTTCTGGTTTTGCCGTTCTTGCTCATTGCTTTTGGTGTGAAACTGTAGCCGCCCCTCCTTTCTTTCTCTCTCTTTTGCACCCGTTGCAGATCCTGCATATGTAATGGAAGGCAGAGGCAGCATATTTATATAACCCAGCATTAACACATCCACACTGCGTGATAATATCTAGTAATCTTGCGTTCAACATCAGGTTTGGTGAAATTAAATAAGCACTTTCTCAGCGGCGATGCACTAGAAACATCATCTTTATCCAAGCGTTAAAAGTCCCTGCGTGCTTTAAAGATAGAGTTCATCCATAAAAACATGAAAATTGTATCGTCATTTACTTACCCTCATGATATTACAAAGCCATATGACTTAAATTTTTCATAAAAGGTGATATGTTGCAGAAGGTTTGGGATGATGGGTTTTTTTTATACAATGGGAGTGGATGGGGAACAGGGTCTGTCAAGCTCAATAATGGAGGAAAAAAGCTCCATAAAAGTTGTTCACAGGATTTGTGCACTGTATTCCAAATCTTCTGAAGCCATAGCTTTGTGTGAGGAATTTAATCAAAACGGGATATTAGTCTTCATTGACAATCTTGCCTGACAGCCATGGTCACTTTTCACCTCTATTTTTTTGTGGAAAAAAAGAATCTCTGGCATTTTACTATAAATTAGTTTTCTTTTCAATAGAAGAAAGAGAGCTATACAATTTTCCAAAGATATGAATGTAGAAGCCTGTTCCTCTAATCTATCTGTCTATTTTTTCTAATAATGATAACAATAAAAAAATAAATAAAATTAGTATTAGTATTATAAGATAAAGTTGATGAAATAGTCACTATAATAATACACTAAATATTGTTTTATAAAAAGTATTATAAAATTAAATATTATATAATGTGTATATATATATATATAGAGAGAGAGAGAGAGAGAGAGAGAGAGAGAGAGTATATTGTTTTATTTTTGTGACAAGTAATTTATTTTACATCCATACATGTGGACAATTGGCATTTTGCAGGGACTGTCTCTTCAAAAAATCAGCTAGAAGAACAGTTTCATGCATAATGTGCCAGTCTCCAACCATAGATGTGAGAAACGCAGTTACAATGTTGTTATAAAAATGTTAATGTACTAATTTGATTAGGGAAATGTGCATAGGGTGAATGCAAGTCCAAATGGGTGTCTGCAAATTTTTTGATACATGCTACTAGGTATAACCTCACCACCAACTGCGATGTCTGCTCAGCTTTACCTTTCACTGATTTGTGTCTTAATGTGTCTGACAATCTCTGCATGTTTAAAAAACCTCTCTCTCTCGAGCATGCATGTGAGAGCGTAGGGTACTGAGTGTGTGTGTGCTTGGAGAGGTTATAGTGTGTCGAGAGAGACTCGTAGACAGAGGGAAGAGACCCAGCATGAGAGCTAACCCGTTTTCCTCTGTGCTCTGATTCCTGTAGGAGCGCACCCATGGAGCAACTGCTGCTGTGCCTGGCTCTGTTCTCCATGCCGTCCTATGCCATGCTGTGCCCCAAACGTTGCACCTGCCAGAACCTGCTGCCCTCATACACCGTGCTATGCGCCAAAACCGGCCTGCTCTTCGTGCCACCGAACATCGACCGGCAGACTGCCGAGCTGCGACTGATGGACAACTTCATCACCACCCTGCGACACCAGGACTTTGCTAACATGAGCAGCCTCATACACCTCACGCTCTCCCGCAACACCATCAGCCAGATCCGACCGTACGCCTTCGCCGACCTGCAGGATCTACACGCGCTGCATCTGGACGCCAACCGGCTCACGGTGCTGGACGACACGCACCTGCAGGGGCTGGTCAATCTGCGCCACCTCATCCTTGCCAGCAACCAGCTTCACAGCATCTCTGACGGAGCCTTCCAAGACTTCCTTGAAACCCTTGAGGACCTCGACCTTTCTTACAACAACCTGGTGGACTTGCCGTGGGACACCATATCCATGCTAGCCAGCGTCAACACCCTCAGTTTGGACCACAATCTCATCGAGTTCGTCCCCGAAGGGATATTTTCCAATCTTCATAAATTGGCCCGACTTGATATGACGTCAAACAAGCTGAAGAAGATCCCCCCAGATCCTCTATTCCTACGAATCCCAGTCTACGCCAAAATGAAAGGCTCGCCACTTACCGCATTGGTGCTCAGCTTCGGTGGGAACCCATTGCATTGCAATTGTGAGCTGGTTTGGTTGCGCCGCCTGACGCGGGAGGACGACCTGGAGACGTGTGCGTCCCCGCGAGACTTGGCCGGAAAGTACTTCTGGACAATTCGCGAGGAAGAGTTTGTCTGCGAGCCACCTATGATCACCCGACACACTTCCAAGATGTTCGTCATGGAGGGTCAAGAGGTTAGCTTGCGATGCCGCTCCGTGGGCGACCCTGAGCCGACCGTGCACTGGGTCAGTCCAGACGGGAAGCTCATCGGAAATACCTCACGCACCATATGCTATGAGAACGGCTCTTTGGATATCTTAACAGCTACGGTTAAGGACTCTGGTGTGTTCACTTGCATAGCCTCGAATGCAGCCGGTGAGGCTACTGCTCCTGTGGAATTAGTAGTGAACCCTTCACCGCATTACGACCCCAAGCTAGAGCCGGAGCCTGGACCCTCGGACATGCCGACTTCTATAAAGTCCAACAGCAGCGGCAGTGGTGGCCAGGCTAGAGCTGATCAGCGTGTCAGCGTCTCGGAAATAACCTCCAGCTCTGTGATGATCCGCTGGCCTCCGCAAAGTCACATCCCTGGAGTTCGCATGTACCAGATTCAGTACAACAGCTCCACCGACGACATCCTCATATACAGGTGAGTTTGAGATTTATCTTAAGATAAATACAGGTTTATGTGCACAGTACATACTGTTTCAAAGCTGCTTTACGGAAATGCATGTTTTCGATGTTATGGTAACTGTTTAGAATAGGGAACACTATTTGTAGCTCCCTGGTTTAGTTAAAGGATAGACGACTCTCCTGCCTGGTGATTTCCACGCTTATTTGAATGCTCATCAGATATCAATCAGACATAGCACATCACCATATCAATCAGTGAGAATCAACCGTACAAGATTGTACAAAGAAAGAAAACACCTCAAGGAGCTTAATTCTTTTAAAACCCCTTAAAAACTGTGAACCTTTGGAATCGTGACCATGGATCTTGTTCCGTACTGAAATGTTTGGCGCATACTTTTACTATATGCGCTCATGTCAATGACTGTCAAAAAAATGGTTTCTGGTGTTACCAGCCTGTTTGGGGTCACCATTGACTTCCATGGTATTAATTTTTTCAAGTCAATGGTGACCCAAAACAGCCTTTTTAAAAACTTATCTTCCATTGTGTTCGGCAGAACAAAGAAATGCATACAGATTTGGAACTACTCAAGAGTGAATAAATGATAACTTTAATTTTTAAGTAAACTATTCCTTTAATATTTCATTTATAAACACTGAAAAACATGCCAGTAATATGGAAGAATAATAAGCAACTAGTTAACAGCAAGAATAGGTCCTTAAAATAAAGTGTTACATGCCATTGCTATCTGTCAGATGTGAATGTAGAAAAGTAATGTCTATTTTACATTTTAGTTTTAGTAGTTTTTATTATTTTTAGCTATTTTTATTGTGTGCTTTTGATGTTTCATTCATTCATTACATGTTTATATATATATATTTTTTTTTATATATTTAACTAAGTTTATTTATTTATTTGATTATTTTGATGGTTTAGCTTTAGGTAGCTACAGTACTGTATAAGAACCCTGGTTTGCACTGATTTTCTTCTTGATTTGACTGTAGACAGTAATCACATTTGTTATTGATACTAGAAATCCATAAGGACATGAGCGGCATGTCAGAACGCATCAGTGCTAAATTACTTTTATTTTAATCAATGAAGCTGTCTACACTTGAGGTTGATAGATGCCCCACTGATATTTTTGATGAGCTCCAGACATTTTATAATCCCCTTTCAATGAAAATATAATGGTTTTACCAATATTAATGTGATTTTATTATTGTTATTATTATTTTTTAATCATAAACAGCCCATGGTTTTCTGCTCACTGATATATAATTCAAATAATTTTTTGCTTCAAATTTATTCCCAGTTGCAGTAATAGCATCATAATAATTATGGTAATTATATAAAAATAGTTATTCGCCCATTTTCTGTTTCTGAATTGGTGGAGCTCACAGCTGAATCTGTGTTAGTAAATGTCTGCTTTATGAGCAAAATCATATAATGGAATCATTACAATGTGACATGAAGATTACACTAGTTTAATTATGCCATCTAGTAGTTGCTTATAGTGCTATTTACTAGCAAAATACAGGCTGCTTTAGTGTCACAATGACCATGAAGTTTTTCGATGCAAAATCATGCACAAGAGATCTGCTGATTCCGAATCTTTGAATGCTTTGTAGTGAAAATCTCTTCAAGGTCTTCTTTCCTAATGCATCATTTGAGAGCGCACTGCGGATGGTCTATCCCCACAAATGGGTTTTGAATCTGCGTAATTCTGCATTAGATAAACAAATTGATTCTGTCTTTGTTCAAAGGCAAAGGCTGGCATCTGAGACTGGGGGTGTTAATGGCTTATGGCGGAATCCTATTCAGATAGGGGATGAAACATTGCAATTCCTCTGATGAATACAAATGGACCTCGATGACTGCCAGCCAACAAAGACACAATAATATCATGAATGTGCTATGTGGAAAGCAAAGCATGTATTTTATAATTGTCTTCTTCTTCTGTGCTAATGAAAGGATCCTTTCCGAAAGGACCAGCTGTTTTAGGATGTATGTCAGAAAAGCTCTTGAAGGATTTCCATTAGCACACAGACAGATTGGCTTCCACGGTTTCAGCCTGATGCAATTCAAACCGAATTTCGCAAAGCACGAGCCACACGATCCGACACATTGACACCCTTCAATAAATCACAGAGCTCGAAGTGCAATGAGGAAGACAATAATAACAGAATAACAATAGAAGCTGCGTGTCGAGTGCTTGCCCTCGTTTCAGATGCTCCTGACAGATTACAATGAAGGCGTATTTGCAGTGATGTTGAAACACGTCTCGAATTCAAAACCCCATCTTTTGCTTTGTAAAATATTGAGAGGACAAGCAAATCTTGGTGCGGATGCCCTATATATCGTCATCGACGCCCCTTACGATGAAACGACTGCATTAACGTTCCTTTTTAGCATTCAGACATGGCCCCACCGCCCATGATTTCTCATTGAAGGTATCTGTAAGGATGTAATTAACTGTGCAATAATCCCTCTGGATAGATTAAGAGAGAAGAAAAGATACATACAGAAAGCAATTTGCTATTAATTATGGAAAAGGCAAGGGGAGTTCTCTGGTTTATAGAGCTGCAGAGTAATCTAAGTCTTTCAGAATCAATTAAGGATGCATGCGCCAGTCTCCCGCTTGGGCTGGGGTATGCATGACTTGGAGATGGTGGCTGAGAAACTGAGACCGGGGTGAGAATATAGAGTGTAAACTTTGAGTCGAAAAGACAGGTTAAATTTGAAGTGATGTCTGGGTGAAAGAGCGCTGGAGGCACATTGTGCTTGTGGCCAAATGAAGACCTGAATGAAGTGCTAGGTGTGGTGTCAAATGGAGTGCATGCGTTCTCTTGGCATGCGCTCTCTTAAAGAGATATTTTGGCCCAAAATGAAAATTGGCATGCATGGCATTGGGGATTTTTTTCTACAATAGTATAACAATAGAAGCCTGCATTCATACATTATATAGGTGTTCGCAAAGCACAAAGCACACCTATTATCTATTATAATTACAGTTCATTGAAAAATCCTGTAATTATTTACCCGTATGTTGTTCCAAACCTTCTGCTGTTGACCAAAAAAAAAGTTAATAGGGACCTAAAGCTACTTGCTTCACTCTCTTGTATTATGTTTAACAGAAGAAAAAAACTCATACAAGAGTAGAACACCATGAGGGTGAGAAAATTATTTCAGTAAATTGTTTTTTGATAGGACTATATGACTATCCCCCCGGTTTCAGACGAGGCTTAAGCTAGTCCCAGACTGAACTGCATGTCTGAGCTGTCTCAGATGAAAGTATCTTGCTCTGAGATATCTTAAAACAGGTCAGTGTCAGTTCTGTGTTAAGATGCACACCTGTAATATTTTCTTATAAGGCTTTTTTGTTATGAGTCTTATAAGTTGTTTAAATATCTTGATTGAACTAATGCTTAGTCCTGGCTTAAGCTAAGCCCCGTTTGTGAAACCAGGCCTATATGTATTGTTTTTACAGAAGTTAGTTGATATGGGTTTGAATCACTATAATTTTTTGGGGGCCTGTTTCTTTAAGAAAGCTCTAGGTGCCGAGGGTTTCTGTTTGAGAATGTCACTGTCATTACCTTACCTCATCTTTTTCACATTATCATCTCTCTCGCTCTCCCTCGTTATTTGCATGTTTTCATCTTTAATTTAAGCCGCTTTTAAGTGGGTAATTAAGCAGCTCTAGCTCCTTCAGAGGACAGTGAGATGACAGGGTTTCTGTGCCAAGTGACACATCTTCAGAAGAGCTCGAAGCCCCTTCTCTATTTACAGTGACAGCTCAGAGACACGGGTTCAGCCAGCCTGACCCTCGGCAGCTTAAAAGGACCAATGGCTGCCAAAAGTGAGAGGAATTTTCTCAATATATATCCATCAAGTGCTGTGTGAGAGGATCCAGAGGAGCAGACTGAAGGGAGATTCCTGTATCTGCTCATTAGCACATGACACTGCTGCAGCTCACAAACCCAGCGCTTATTAAAGCTCACTGACAGCACTGTTAACAGCGTTTAACACTTCTGAGACATAACACAACGTGTGAGGAAGATCACACAAATAGAACTCAAAAATAATATGACAGCTGATCAATGGTCACGCATTTACAGTAATGCTATCTTACCTAATTTTATTGAATTTATTCATTCATCTTAATAGATTATTTGGTTCCACTTTATATTAAGTGTTCCTAGTAATACCCGTGTACTTACATAGTAACTAGATGTGTGTGTGTATATGTCTTACTTAATAACTAGATGTGTGTGTTTTGTATATATATATATATATATATATATATATATATACACACACACACATATCTTATAATATTGATGTAAGTACACAAGTATTACTATGAACACTTAATATAAAGCATTAGAGCATTATCTAAAATGGTGGAAGAAAAATATATATATAGATAATGTCCTGGTTATATATTTATTTATCTATTTATTAATTTATGATATATTTATATAGGTTTATTTTTTTTACACTTTTTTTTACAATACATTTATGATTTTTTTTGTTTGTTTGTTTATTTATGTAAAAGAAAATGAACATTGTTTACATATATTATTTTTATTATTATTTGTTATTATTATATTATTTTATATTTGTTTATATTATTATTTTTTTTTATATATATTTCTATTTTTATCTTAAAAATGTATTAAAGTAATTATTAATAATAATGCATTTAATTATATATAATTTAAAATGTTCTTATAATCAGATTGTAGTAATACTGATATTGAACAAAAGATTTGACATGCTCTGGTTCTTGATTATAAAACTCAAACATGGTCACACACAGTATTTGCTAGCACTGGCATGTATTACAATCTCTGATAAATGTGCTGCCCCATCCAAAAAAACAAAACACTGGAGCAAATCACTGCTGACAGGGTAAAGTAATTTCATATGTGGCTGTTTGTCAATAACAATCAAAAAGAACGGCGTGCTTCCCACAGTGTCTGAGCAGTTAGCAGAATGCACACTTACCCTCACACACCCACACACCATTACCCTCACAGTCAACCCACACTCGCCGGAGGAGCTCGGCCAATTACCCATGGGGTCAAATGCAAAAATATGCTGCCATGCTCACGGTCACAAACACGCAAACACGCGGCGTCACCCGGGGCATGACTCGGGCCTTCATCTGCTCACCTCAGTGCAGTGCTCAATAATGCATCGCATCAGCAGACCTGCAGAAAACATGATACTCATGCCCCTGCTTTACAGAGGCATCCGGCAAAAATAACATCTGAGAACACTGTGCTTGATACATTCACTTACCTGTATAATACATCACAAATGTAAAAAAAAAAGTTAAATGCGTCATAATATTTGCACATTCCTGCTGATTTTAATGCATTATAAGACTTAACTAAAGGAGTAATTCATGCTACCTGGTCTCATGGATTAAATGTATCTGGGTGCACTTTTTAGAAGTGATAGAAATATGTACCAATAAGTACGTATCACTGCAGCTTTTTAATTCGATCGCATTTGTTAACTCTTTTGGGTAAGTTTAGGGTTGGATTTGGTATTTCCAACATAATAAACCATTACCTTTTAGCAACTGTCCATGCCTATATCGCAATACATACCTACATCACCCTAGTAGAAATCTACCAGGGTTCACGTATTGAACCTGTGTTTTAGTGCCACTCAGTGGACATTTCTATTTAAAACTGCAGCGAAACATACATGTAAAAATGGATTTGCTCGAAAAGTGCATAGAGGTACATATTTTTATGAGCCCAGGTTGACTGCAAAGATGGAATTTTAATAAAATATAGCTGCTTATGCAGTAGAAGTGCTATGTTTTTTTTGTTTGTTTGTTATTTTTCACTGGTGGTACACGACTAGAGAAAAAAAAAAGAAACTGTGGCAAAAAACTGTAGTGCAACTTGCACCCATAATGCACTTGGCTCGATCAGACTATCTGTAAGCAGTAATTTAGTGCAATTTTGGCCCTTTTGAGAGGGTGCCGTCCCATTGAAAGCTTTTGTACCTGTAAGTGCACTTACACTATCAACATTACAACAAAAAGAACACAAACTTACCCTTTTATCCACCAAGTATATTTTATATTGCATTATACTGTATATACTGAATGCAATGTTTAAATGTAATATTTTCCAAATATTTTAATCTTTAAACAAGCTACACAGTTTCTTCAGGTTCTTTCTTTGGAAATAAATGCTGAATTTGAATTAAATCAAATCATCTTAAAATATTAAAATCACCTGCATTATTTAAAAAAAAAGAAGAACAAGGATGGTTTTAGTCTGGTCACTTGGGTCATGTTTGCATACAGTCACTCACTGACCCGTGCAATCACTTTCCCTGTAGGCTATGCAGGTATGTTAACACAAAATGTCATTTTTTATTTATATACAATGCAATTGTAATGACTCGCGGGGCTCTTGCGGATCCATTTGCAACTCAGTTTAATAGAATGGTCAGACAGGCAATGGTCGAAA
>JAUYWG010000055.1:980310-993255 GCA_034779775.1 Enteromius afrohamiltoni
TCTTTAAAGCACAGCAAAAGATTATATATATATATACATATATATATATATATATATATATATATATATATTTATATGTATTTTATATATACATATATATATATATATTTTTTTTTTTAACTGCAAAGCTAACTTTTCAAAAGTGTACTTAAGTGTGTTAAGCCATGAAAGTGTCTTTCTTGAAATCACTTAAGTGTCCTTTTACTATCTGCTAGTACTGTTAAAAAAGTATATATTTTTAAGATATGAAACACACCCTTTTAAGAACATTTAAGCACACTTGCAACGTATACAGGTGTCGAAATATTGTACTGTGACAACTTACCTTGTTGTAACATTTATTATTTTTTTTTATCTCAGACTTTAAAGTATCTATAAAGTAAAAAGTGTGACCAAAAGCCCTGTCTCTCTGTAGCATATAGTTTCTGAATTACTACATTATCATTTAATGGTCTCTGAGGAGCTCAATGGACATGTTTACAAGATGGGGCTCTTAAAACGTGTTATTTCAAAACCACATTTCCGAGAGGGCCATTATCTGTTCTCATCCACAGACAATTATCTCGATGACTCTGTACGTCTGTTCTCAGAATCATTTAGCGTTAATGGGACTCAGAGAAGCAGCATTCCATATCAAACAGTTCGTTAACGCGGCTGCGCTAAGAGCCAGCAGAGAGCTGGTCAAAACCTCACAGCTACAGTTTAACCTCCTAAACGGCTGGAGGGTGGGTGCCGATAACCCACTTGTTTTTCTGCGTTATGTAAGGCGTCTATAAGTAACCCAGCAACTTGCACATTCCTTCCTGTCTGAGCAGAAAAAAAACCCTTGTGTCTGGCAAGGGTTCAGTACTTCACAGATGCTGTCGTTAATTCTCTCAGGCCTCGTTTATAGCTATAAAATAACAACTAATTAAAAAGAAGTAAAACATGAGTTGTTTCCTTGTGTAAATGTAAGATTTCAGTCTTCAGGGTCACATGAAAAAAATCATTCTAATATGTTATAGTCGCACGAGAGTTTGTCATATAGTCACGTAATTTAATTTAATCTATTTATTCGTTCCAGGGACACGTTTATTTCGTTAAGTCCAGCACGTTTTTTAAAATAATGCATTTCAAGTGGATGCATTTCAAACCTATTTTGATATACAGTGCCTTCAAAATGAGTTTGTGTTTTAGTTTAAGTATTATGCACCCACGCATGTATATATTTCAGGAAAAAGATGTTATGTTTATTACAAATATAATTAAAATATAACATGCAAATGATGTAAATATTTTCAAACTTTAGTGACAGCACTACTTGTATTCTAACATTTTTGTTTGGAAATTTCTATTGGTAAAAACACTGAAAAGAAAGTGCAACATGATTTCCACAAAAAAATACTTTGATGCACAACTGTTTTTGAACTGTTTCCTGAACAACAAATAAGCATATTAAAATAACTTCTGAAGAATCATATGACACTGAAGGCTGGAGTATATTATGCTGAAAATCCGGGTTTGATCACATGAATAAATGACATTTCGCTATAAACTTACACAGAGAACACTTATTTTAAATTGTAATAATATTTCACATTTTTACTGATTGCTTTGCATTCTAATCCAGTAAATGCCGGCTTGATGAACAAACAAACGAACAAAATCCAAACTTGATACGCTAGTGCATTTATTTCTCTGTATGCATATATGCATGATCTCCATACTGACAAAGCCAGCAGCGCTCACCCATCCCAGGTCTCCAGGAGGCCTTTATGTGGTGTGATTGTCCTTTTTAAGCTCCTTTTCTACAGAGAAGCCCATCGTTGTGCAATCTCCTCTATCTTCTCTTTTTGCCTTTTGACATGAGTCTCAAAAGAAGTTATTCAGGCCTGCTGAGCACAATACCTGCAATTAAATCGGTTTGAGTTTAGAGTAAAAACCGCAAGCGAATGTGTTGCATTAGTGCCTGGTGTCTAAAACAGTGCTTTCAAAGTCCATCCCACATCTAGTAGTGTTTTCACACCGCTTTTATGTACAAAGACAATAGGCCTCTCCTGCATTCGTGCACGGCCTTTAATCTGGTTTACTTGCACTTTGTCGCAAACAATTAAAACCTCTGCTTTCAGTTGTGCTTCTCCCTGCCCAAATGTAACTTCTCCGGTCTTTATCAGTCACAAAAGAACAAGTGCTCTCAGGGATAGCGGCCTGTTTGCATTGCCCTATCATTCTCATAGCTGGATTGTATGAGGTGTTGACGCTCTGTGATAAGACTTCATTGTGTGTTAAAGGGACAGTGGTGTCTTTTGACCAGACCTCGGCTTTGCTAATATTTGAAGTGTCTTGTTTCACAGGAAATGTTGATGTGGTGAGACCTGCCGCTGGTTTCTTTGCATGGTTCGATGGAAATTTGATGAAGAAGGTCAGCCACCTGAAATTTCCGACTAAGAACACAATAGCAGTCTTGATAACTAATTAAAAAATATAAACATTTATGCACTTCAGATCTAAAAAATAAAAACGTCTTCTGCTGTGCTTGCCCTTGCAATGGAAGTTAATGAGGTCCAAAACAGCACTGGACACCAATGACTTTCAAAAATTAAAAAAAAAAAACATCCAGGTTTGAGTAAATCATTACTTCGGTTTTGTGATGGCAGAATCTGCTCAAATTAAACAAATTGTACAACTAAACCTTGCTACTGTAAATCACTGACTCAAAATTGGAGATAATGGACTATTATGTACAGATGACTAATCGGTTTAATGCAGCTGAACTCTTTTGGATCTCTGTAATTAATTACAACACTTCCTCGTTTCTATTCCTCCCAGGGGTTTCCCAGAGACTCCAGAGGCTGTGAGGGTGATTTTGGGCTACGATTGCCCACTTGGTGAGGTTCCTCACAATGACATAATGACGGTAGTGAAAATGGCCTCAGGTAAGGGGTCATTTACAGCTGAATACCACAAATAGAGGAGAGATAACTGTGTTTATATATATATATAATATTCATTTTAGTGTGTCACACAAAGGCAAAGCCTTTTCTGTGAGAATTACCATTATATGAGTAATTATTTGCATAAATGTTAAAGTTGTGATATAATGCAAAATATTAAAGCAGCTTTATTTTTTGGGGAGGGCTTAAATGATTGGTTAGTTTGAGGTCATTCAATGCTGATAAATTATGTTTTATAGCTCTGATACAAATGGTAAGTATAGGTCGGAAAACTAGTTAAAACTTGCTAATGTTATTTTGTAAAGTAAAATTTTAAGTAAAATACTACTATAGTTACTGTTGTTTTTATATTTGTATATATATAAAGTTTTATTTATTTTATTTCATCAACTTTAGATGAAAATGGGAAATGCTAAAAACAAAAATACAGTTGTTTTACAGTAAACCTGTACACACAGACACACACACACACTTGTAGTTAGCCCTGTTTAGAGCTATTTTACAAGTAGGAGTTCTTGATTTAGTTGTTTTACAATCATTTATACATCAGCTGAGATGATCCAAGTTGTATTAAAGTTTGTGCTTGCTCTCTGTGAAACCCTAGACCGGACACAAGCAAACTTTCTTCACTCTTGAGAGGGTGTGAACCCGGCACTAAAACACGCCTCTTCAAAAGGTGGGCGGGATTAGAAGTTTCTGCTCATAAAATGAGACTCCAACGGTGAGCTTGTAACAGAAGCAGAGCTTGACAGTTGTTGAGCAGTTCAACACATCCTTAACTGCACATAAAGATTCACAGCCAGGCATCTTGAAAATGCCATCAAATTTCCTCACGCCCTTCCTTGAGTTGGATGATGAATTCTGCAAGGTAAGAACACAAGTTTGAAACTTTCTAGAACTTGCTCATGCATTTAAACAGGAATCAAATCAATTTAAAATAATAGTTCATTTAAATATGGGAACCCATACTTTTTCACTTTAACTTTTTTTGTACATGCAATGCAGTCTTTGGATGCTACTAACTCTAACAAAGGCTCCAAAAGGGAGTTTTTGCAGAGATGCCATAGAAGAGCCACTTTTGGTTCCCAAATGAACCTTTCAGTGAACAGTTCCTAAAAGAACACTCTGAAAATCTAAAGCTTTTCTGACTATTTTTTGTGTTTGAAAGGTTACATGCATTTTGTGTTTCACATGCATTTCTGTAGTTGCTTCCTTGCTTCGCTGAAACTTCAGCACACAGCATACTGAGGTCTCTCTCTTTCTTTGTGTCCAGAGTCTTCGCGGTATTGATCTGACAGAAGCCACACAGAAGCAGCGCGTGGTGGGATTCCAGCGCAGGCATTCTCTGTGCCCCGTGACTCTTCCCAACTCTAAATTCAACAGCAACGACAGCAGCCCCTGGCCCCTGCCGGCCATCAGCCAGCACTGGAGCCATGAGAAGCAGCAGCAGCTGCCACGTTCCTCCCTGAACCAGATCCCCTTCAGAGTAGACCGGTCCGTGAGCATGATCGAGGGCCATGTGGCCTGCGAGACCTCGATGACCAGCCCTCTCCCGCCTCCGCCGGGTCTCAGCATCAGCAACAGCTCCTTGACCTGCCCGAAGACACTTGCACTGAGCTCTACAGCGCCAATGTCCACCCGCTACAAGACGGAGCTCTGCCGCACCTACGAGGAAAGCGGCACCTGCAAATACGGCGCCAAATGCCAGTTCGCTCATGGGATGGAGGAGCTCAGAGGCCTCAACAGACACCCCAAGTACAAGACCGAGCCGTGCCGCACCTTCCACACCATCGGCTTCTGCCCCTACGGCGCTCGGTGTCACTTCATACACAACGCAGACGAGCAGAACGGCCTTCCAGAGAACGCGAAGAGCATCCGAGAGCGACCACAGCTCCGCCAGAGTGTCAGCTTCAGCGGCTTCTCCTCACAAACCCAAAGCCTCGGCGGTTTTCGCGCCGTTCCGGATGCCCTGGCCTTCTCCAGATCTTCCTCCGTGTCTCCGCCGCCGTCCACCGGGAGCCCCGACCTGCTGTCCCCCCTGTTCCCTGAACCGGGGACACTGAAGCACGGCCACCCCTTTGCAGATCTGGGTGCCGGCGGGAGTTTCTATGCCATCAGCGACTCTGAGAGCGTGCAGAACCTGGTGTATGCGCTGCAGCGGAGCGCTTCTGCGGACTCTCTCTCTGATCAGGACGGCTACACCAGCTCCAGCAGCCTGAGCGGATGCGACTCTCCAGGACTCGAGGGCCGACGGCTGCCCATCTTCAGCCGCCTGTCTGTCTCAGACGACTAGAAACCTTTACCTGTGCATATTGCATGCTCGCCCAAGCAGACGTTTCTCTGCAAATGTGATGAACGCGATGTATACTGTTGTATACCAGAGTCTGAAGCTGCAGTGGGAACTTTACTTTAGGTTTAGTTGTTCTCTGCTGTGTTTTGTCTGCAGGAGCAACCTTCCCAAGCCACCCATCTGTAGTCTAACCAAAGCAGAGCAACTTAGAGTATATACTTCTAGTGTAACGTCTAACCCGCTCCCTGAACATACTGTAGCCTTTAGTTAAGGCATTTTGTTTTTAAAAAATGGACAGTATTACCGAGTAGTTTTAACCATAGTCCTTTCTAAGAACCTATTTATTGCTTTTGTTGTAATATGTTTTATATGCATTGGGAAGAAGGAACAATGTAGATAAGGCTTTTGTTTGTTTCTTTGAGCCTGTTTGTCTGCTTTGCACGAGCTATATCTCTTAGCTTTAATTAATGGAAACCAGCTGCACAGAGTCTCAAAGTTGGAATCTCAGGATCCTTTTAAAAGTGCTGAACGCCACGCAAGTAATAGCAGTCAGAGATCTCCGCAAAGATGTTCATATGCAAGCCAACGTGAATGTGTAAGTGACAATGTACCAGAAAGAAGTCAAGTTATACCACAGCCTTCGTCTTTTGCACTCTAAGAGGCGAAACTTGTCATTTGCAAGTAATAACACAAACTGTGAGTTCCGATGTCCGTGGGTTGTATTTTATTATCGTTTCTCATCTATTTGCCTTTTGACAAGACACGCTTTTGCCTTTTGTTAACTTAAACTTATTTATTTCGTTTTTCGAAGTGGGAAAACTGTATATTGTGTTGTGCTTTCGTTTTTGGTGTTTGTTTATATATAATTTAAATGAACTGTTTACATTCCGTGGGATGGCAATGCCCATTTTCATTATAATATATTGTTTTAAAATAAAGTTTGAAGGGGAATAAAAGATCATCTGCCTCATTCCTTTGCATCTCTTCTAAAGTGGATGCCGGTGTGGGCCTATTTACTCACTTCTGGTGAAACTTCTCAAGCATTGCTCATTACAAGTATGCTCGCATTTAATTTGAAACACAACACAAACATGCTTGAATGCAGCTACTCCTTCCATCTGCCTTCTAGAAAGAAAGAAAAATGCATACTTGACAGCTCTTTTAATTATTCAAGCTGAAAACACACACAAAGGACAAGGGGACAGATGAAGGCTTTTGTGTGTTGCTTCGCTCATTGTTCCAGCATTTGTGCATGGAAGACTAAGAAACATCCCACTGTCACACACGGTCATGGACAATAGCCAAAGGTCTCGCTGCCTTTTATTGAGACGAGGCTGGGCAGTAAATGAAATGCAGGGGCATTTCTCACATCAGGGCTCCTTTGTGAGGCCGCTATCCTTTTCTTAACAACATCTGTATGCTAATGGAGTGGCAGAAGGGAGGAGTGATTTGCAAGTCTATTGCAGAGCGGTAGGTCTTCGAGCAGCTTACCAGACACTGCTGGTTCCACACATGCAGCTGAGAAGCCTGGGAAGGTGGGGGTATTCATCTGGACACTCAAATCACTTATGCTAAATCGCAGCCGAAACACGATTTCACTGTTTATGCTCCTGCAGTCTGACAACCATTACAGCAATCCCTCCATTTTAACACCCAGAAACACTCTCCCGTTTGCTTTGAGTTCTTGTTATGTTTTCAGGTTGTAATTTCTACTCTGTCTCAGTTAAAGGGCTTTCAAGGGCAACTCACGCCACAGACTTAGTTTGTAGCTACTGCCACCTTGTGGTTAATACACAATATAGAATTAAAAAAAGGTGTCTGTATGCACAAGGTTGAAAAGTTAGAAAAAGCCTTTTTTCATTGGTCACTTTTAGGCTATTTAGCTTCCATAATTGGTCTGAAATACAAATAAATGTCTATTTTGCACTATTATTTGTCTGCATCTGTAAATTTCAATCATAATACAGATCTTTATAGGTAATTTCTCAAAATCAGTGTCGGTTTGACACAGGGGTTTGTTCAGATTTCCAAAAAACATGGTTGATTTATTTATTTATTCATGCATGTATTGGATTATTGGATTGTTATTGATTTACCATTTTTATTTTATAATCTTATTCAATTTTACATTTTATTATTAGTAGTAGTATTATTTTTTTAATGTCAACAAAATTACTTTTGTTCCGAAAATGTTTAATGATTAGTGCATATTTAATTAGATTATTCATATTTAAACATAACATTTTAGAATGCACTGCGATTAATCAAATGGTATAATTATGCTATTTTATATTTTTTAAAGTGTTTATCCTGTTGTTGTATTTTTTTAACCAGTTGTGCCTTTCCTTAATTCTAAAGGTAATAGATGTAAAAACAATAGAAATAAATAAATAAAAATAACTGAACTGAATTAACAAATGAATATAAACTAATAATGTTTCAGATGAGTAACAGCAGACAATATATGTTCAGTGCATGTATCGCCGCAGTGCTGACTGTCAGTGAGATGATGCAGCTCTCTTTTCCGACCGCACGAGGTCGGCAGAATGACCTCACAGTTCTTCACTGGTTTAACAAGCTGGCTAATGACAGATAAAATCTGTCCTCTTCCGGGGCTCAGTCGGCTATTAGGACTCTTGGGATTTCACTAAAAGTTTAAAACGAATAGGTCCATTTCATTCGGAGCAGTTCCTGGTTCGTTTCACTAATACCCCCCTGGGAGTTATTAAAGTTATTAAATATTCACATTATGCACAATTTAACATGCACGAAGTAAAGTATGCATGCTAATGCGCATGATGCGGATACTGTGGGTTTCATTTGAATAGGGTTTTTCGTAAAATATTTTCAATGCAGCTTTCTCCAGGAAATGCCTTGAACTCTCAAGGGTTTCTGCCGAAGTCAACTGTGCTGGGAGAAACACTGACAGCAGGGGGAGCAGTTCCGGCCCCGGCACCGGAAGCACGACTGAATAAATATGGCATTATTTGATACAGTAAGACAATGTTTAATGCATAAAGATAATGATTATGGATGGATAAGGACATGGATAGTCTATCTTAAAATAATGTGGTCAGAAGAACACTAATGAGTGTAAGGCATTAAGACACACATCCTTAGATAAAAAGTAAGCACTTTTTCTGTATATACCCAGGAAACAGCTATTTATCTCCCATGTTTTTCTTGCAACTGTAACTTATTTATTCACTCCAAAGCTGACTCTGAACTCCTCTGACTCTGAATTCCATATCCCTCCTCAAAGCAGGAAAACAGGTTTTGCAATACAATATTGGCACAATGAGTACATTGTACTAATTTGATTATTACTATTTTTATTATAATTATTATTTATTTAAGTACATAGTAGTTAAGGACACCAAATATACAAAATCTTCCTGAAAAAGAAGTGTATGTGCAGTCAATGTTTACTTATCATCTAAAAAGTATACTAATATTATATATATTTATATTACTGCAATGTACAGCCATTTATGTGCACTTAAAGAGAAACTGCTTAGAAGAATACTTATTAAAGTGCATCTTGATGTAAAAAAAAGTTTAAAGTATATTTCAAATAAATTTGTATTATTTTGCCATGCTTTAAAGAAGTACATTTATCTTAAAAGTCTGATTAAAACACTAAATAATAAAATAAATAAAGCACCTGTTTACAGTTTCAACATTCAGCACTGCAGGTAAAGTATTTTTTTTTATTATTGTTATTATTTTTTATATTGTCACAGTTAATATTTTCATATTTAAATTGTCCTGTAATGCAACTCTGTATCCTAAAGTCAAATATATCAAAATACATTACAATCACTTTCAGTTGAAATTACATTAAATGTTATTTTAGTTGAACACAAATGTTTGTCAGAACCTTCAGCAGTAACTCAAACATATTTGAAATACTATATAAATAATAATAAAATGACATAAAGACCTAAAATCTCAAAAAACACAAAGTATTGTATTTAATAAAAATTTTAACTGCATTATTTTATTGTAAATAACATGCAATTAAATGTCAAAACATAACATTACATTCACTTTATACAAGTTTATTTGTATACAGTCTGTGTATTTAGTACACTCTTTAAAAGTATTAAATTACTATTGCACTACTGTTTTCTTTTGGGGTTTTTTCACTAAAATGCTTCAAATGATACATAAACCGAGACAGCGCCATCTGTCTGCTGAATACTGCAAGAGTGGGACTGATAGGTGAGCTTCACTTCACCAAGTTCAAGATGTTCCTGGATCAGCATCCTTTTGTCTGTTTTAGGCTTATGATGAGGGTTAGGGTCTACACTCTTGTTTATAAGCTGTCATTTCCCACTGATTTTAGGAATACATTTGATAAGTCCATCTTTTTGGACAGTAATGTTCATCCAGGATCCAGGTTCATCCATGTTACAGGGGTCATACGGCGGTACATGCACTTTTTCAAGCAGTTTGAACTGAAATGTGTGTTGAGTGTGTGTGCACAACCACCCTTTAATGATAAAGATCCACAAGTATTTTTATTAAATTGAAAGAAGAATAAGTTGCCCCCTTCTGAAACAGCGGCGTGTCACATCGACTGAACTGGTGTCTTAGCTCAGACCTGCCCTGAGTGAGCCGTCATCGGACCGAGACGCAGAGCCAAGCATGACTCCTAAGAGATTGAGCTGTTTTGTTGTTGAATGTATTATTGAACATAGCAGTAGTCATTTACCCCCAACATCTGAGAGACTGAAGACGCGGCTTTAGCTTGTGGATTGCCTTTGTATAACCCCTTTGAACCAGGATCATGTTTCTTGGGAAACCACAGCAACGGATACAAGTGTATGGACATGATAGCACCTCGTCGTACAACACACCCATTTCCTCGTGATTTCCTGTGAAAATGAACATGCACTGCAAATAACACATTGCCTGTCAGTGTTTCTTTTGTTGGTTTCAGACTTCTAGAACAGAACCGTGTTTTGGGTGGGTTGTTCACATACTTACAAAGTATCCTATACTTATATTCTGTTGAAGAATCATCAAAATAAAGTGTTAGAATATAAACCCTAATACTCTGCTGAAGGCTAGTTGACAGCTGCAGAGTTACTCATCAACAGCTGTCTAAAGAGCACCGTCAAAATAATCTTACTGATATTATAAATTAAAAGGTTCAAAGCAAATGTGTCATATTACACATTCATCCAATCTGATATCTTATCTTAAGGCTGTTTGAAAAATAAAAATAGTATTGCTATTATTATTCTTATTATAATTGAGTGGAATTTGTCAGCTTTAAGTAAAGTAACATCTGTAAAATGTCAAGATATGAGCCTTATAATGAATTATGTATAACGATGAATTGTGTTTATTGTGTGTTATAAATTACCATTTAATAAAACTTACAACCACAAATAACCACTGACTTCCTGTTTATGTTAACATGACTTATTCTGGATTTATTTTTTAAATAAATACTGTAGATGAGAAGTATTGGTAAATCACATTTATAAGTGAAGTTCTGACTAGCTGTTGCATCAGGGCTATTATAGGACTAACAAGATGTGAATACTATGCAAGTTGTAGTTGACCATTTGTTTTTCTGACCCCTGATACCGGAGACTCCCCCTTACAGAATCATTCCTGTGAACTCCTAAATCAGGGCAATGGCATTTAGTGAAATAGCCTTACAAACTTTTACATTATGAGAGCCTGGTTAAAAAAAACGCAAAAGGAGTTGTGAAAGACTATATCTGGCCTCCCTCAATCAGATGAGTTATTTCGGTGCATGGCAAAACAGCTTGAAAGGGGTTTAAGGCTAAATCATTCCAGGGATGAACTTTCTAACAAAAACACAGTGGGAGTACAGATGAGAAGGAACTGAAAATGAAGAGAGGTTCAAGAGAGAATCAACAAAAACACATTTTTGATTCAAGAGGGAGAACGCATGCTGAAAACAGAAGCTGTCGTAGTGTCTGTGCTGAACTGAATTTGAACCCACGACCCACGAAGCTTTACCCGGACAAGGTTTCACGGACAAGGCTTAAGCTAGTCCCAGACTAAATTGCATGTTTGAGCTGTCTCAAAATGAAAATATATCTTAAAACATGTCAGTGTCACTGTTCTGTGTTAAGGTGCTCACCTGTAATATTATCTTATTAAGGCATTTTTGTAAAAGTTGCTTAAATATCATAATTAAACTAATGCCTAGTCCTGGCTTTAAGCTAAGCCCCGTTTGTGAAACCGGGCCTTAGTGTGTCACACTAAGTTGACATATATTAAGAGGACAGCTTCCAGTGTGAGAATCACACAAACGTGTTTGTTTTGGCTAACATAGTGTACGGCTAACCTGAAAGCTAAAAGCTCTTACTAGAAAGAATAGCAACTGCTTAGCACCCTGCAGAAAAAAAAAACCCTGCATATGCTGGTTAGCTAGGTTTTGAAGCTGGGATGCTGGTTTATGCTGGTCATGTGCTGGCAAAGAACCAACTTAAACCAGTAAAGAACTTGCTTAAACCAGCATCCCAGCTTCAAAACCAGCCAACTAACCAGCATATGCTGTTTTAAGCTAACTAACATAAGTCCACAAACGTCATGATGTCATAAGTCATCAAAAAATGGAATACTGTACTTTTCAAAATGTCATCAACTGTAATCGCTTATACTGAGAACCACCTTAATAAATGTGCTCATTTTCATCATTTTCCTTTGTTCCATTCATATGGCCACCATAGACTCCCATGTGTGAAGAAGAAGACTTCAGTTTTTTTTTATTTTATTTATTTTAGTACGTCTGATGTGTTATAGCCAATTCATCTTCATATTTGTCATATTAATTCATATTAATCCATTTGACTATATGAGCTCTATGTATACCTTTATGAAAGTGCTTGTGACCGACGTGTTTTCTAAGCGTTCTGTCTTTTTAAGGAAAATGCCAGCTGTCTTTAGTTTGTGACCTTGGGTGTGCAAAGAGGTATAAAGTGGGGAAGAACAACCCCCTCTTTGGTGACACAAGGCAGGGAGCCTTTCTTTCTGTAACAGGGGGAGAAACTGAAAGAGACCGTGCGAAGAACCAGAGGTATTCGCGAGGGAGAGGCTGCTGGATTTGTGAAACCGAAAACCATGAATTGAAAGACTTTTCCAAGTGCCATGTGTGCAAAAAAGATTGACATTGGGCCAGGAACTGTCCAGAGAAGAAGGGAAGTGAACATATATTAATAACTCACATGCACTGATAATCTATCTGCTCTCTGCAATGAAGAAAAAGCTTGCTTTCCTGTTTGTCTAAAATGAATGTTGATAATGCTGAAAAGCAGCTTTACATGTGAGGCGTTCAAAGAACTGCTGAAATATCAATTGATAGTTAAGAAAATGTAAACCTAAATTTAAATTTGCTAAAAAGACAAACCGTGCGAACATGTGTCTTGCCATGTGTGCCAGAGCTGACTGATGGGTTTTGTGGACCGATTTGTGTGTAAGGGCGAGCAATGCTTGAGAGATACACAGAAACCTTTGATTAGTAAAAAAAGGACAGAGAGAGTGTTGAAACATGTATTCCTGTTTTGTCTAAAAAAAAAACAAAAAAAAACATGCCCAATTGCCATTTTGGGATGAAATTTAATGTGTAAATTGAATTTGGTGCTCACTGCTGACTCAAGACTCAACAGGTGTTAGAGTAGGGGAGAGCAGGAGAGCTGTTTGCACCAGCCATTCTGAGATCCACATCATGAATTA
>JAUYWG010000055.1:993355-1008049 GCA_034779775.1 Enteromius afrohamiltoni
ATACCCAGCCGACACAAATCTTATAAAAGATGATCATCACCGGGACTATGCCAATGATCTTATACCAGCTGTTTCTGCCGTTCTACAGGCCTGTGGATTCATTGAGGACTAGGTTATAAATATTATTTATATGTGATGGATACTTCGTTATGCTTTGAAACCGCAGCCAAGACCAATACAGATTGTAAAAAGGGGCATGATATGTGCCCTTTAAAGGTTTTTGTACAGGGGATATAGGATTTTTAGCACTGTTTATAAGAAACAAGAAGTTGACTGAAATAAAAAGATGAATCGATGATGATAAAAAGGAGCAGAGTATATTGAATAGCCTTAGTTGCGTATGTTTCAATGCTGAGACTTTGTGTGAAGAACAAGTTCAACAAGTATTGTTATACCAAAACTGATTCAAAACTGATTTTTTATAAACATTCTCCTTTATCTCTTATTAATGAAGACAAACAGCCCTTGAAACCACACAGTCATAAGACTAAACAACTTAAAAATGATATGAAAAATAATATAAAAAAACAATGAATAATCAATTCATTATTATATAATGAAGACCAAAAACATAATAAAACAAATAAAAGTAACAGGAATTAACTGAATTGAATCTGAGAGGGGAAACGAGGCAGATGACTGAACCTGTGGTCTGGTTTTGAGTAATCTGAAGTGTCTGAAGCAGCACTCTGCACAGAGTCTCAAGAAGTACTGGGGTGAGATTCAAGCAAAACGTTGTTAAGTGTTTGCAGCAGTTCATCCAGTGCACCATGTGTTGTTTCGCACCTCCTCCCTTTAGGGGTTATGCAAGAGACGGGACAAATGTTTACACAAGAGTTCTCATTAAAATTAAATAAAAATAGTCCCAGTTAATCCAGGCAGTAGGCCAAGGGGACAGAGGTATGTGAAAATAAAAACAAAAATGCTCACAAGAACATCCAGATCAGAGCGGAAACCCCCGGCAGAAAAGGAATCAGCTGAAATTTTAAAGAAGGAAATACCGTTGTTGTTGAGTAATAGATTAATGCAAGTTGCAATGCGGGACTTTTATTGTATATTCTCAGTAACATGGCTCTGGGATCTGATTTGCTGACAGTATCATCTTGAATTAATCTCTGGCTAAGCTCTTTTATACTCAGTGGCCTTAGCAAGATTCTATTCTTTTAGTTTGCAGATAATTGTTCCGAAAAGTCTTGGACATTATCATTGAGTATACAGCGGAGAATCTACACATAGTCCTACTGCCATGGAGTTATTGATGCCAGTGAGTCACGGAAGAACAGATTATCTAAGATGGCATTTACAGCTCATTTTGTACATTTTCAAGTTGGTACATGCACAGCAGCTCAAAAAAAAGATCTCTGGCTGCTGGTATGGTCTCACAGGTGTGACATAAAACTAGATTGAGCCGATGTATGTGGCAGTGCACATAAGTGTTACGCCTCCCACTTGTAACTGCTGTGCCATCATATAATTGTGCTACACTCATCATAGAGCTGCCCTCATCATGGCCATGGATGTAGATAAAAATGAAAACAAAACTATCAGATCCATTACATACCTCTCAATGTTTAAGAGATGAAAAATGTTGCTTCATCTCAGACTTGTAAAGATGTCTATCTGAATATCTAGAGCAGGTTTCAGGAGTGGCGACTCATCAGAGATTGCTCTAATCACAATCACAGAGGCCTTGCAGTCTGCTAAAGATGATCAAATCATCAGTGCTTATTCTGCTGCTTCGGACACTGTTAATCGTCAGATGTCCGCCCTCTCATCTCTGGGTATCACCGGGATTCCACTCCACTGGTTTGATTCCTGTCTCACTGGTAGGTCTTTCAGAGTAGCCGCTCCTGTCTTCACCTACACTAGATCGCTGGGTCCCATCACACAAGCACATGGTTTTGTTGTTTTCAGGAAGTATAAAGTTAGTAGTTATAACTTTAAACACTACATTTGTTATTAAATAACTTCAATATTAGTAACTCAGAGTAACAGACAAACTGGCTTTTGGGAACAAGCATTTATTTCAGTTAGAAATGATGAAAGAATGAAACTGCAATTGACCCTGAAATGTTCTGAGGCAACTGTTTGTTTGTTTTTTAACAAAACGTGAAAGCTGTCCAACCTTAAGACTTTATCTGTTAGCATGTCAAGAAGGTCTGACTGCTTTACTGGTTTAAAAGAAACACACACACACACACACACACACACACAACAGAGATCACACAGAGCCACTTTCATTTGTTTGCGGCCTCCAAACAGTCACATACACACACGTTTCTCAAGCCATAGCATCTTCACAACGACCTGTTTTTGCAAACAAACACAGTTTTACATTTAAAAAAATACAATTGCACTGTACATTATACAAAACAAAAGCCAACAGAGACTCTTCGAAATGTCCAAAACAAAGACATACAAAAGACGGCTGGGCAATTACAGTTCAGATCATTTGTATTGTGCTGTGAAGATGCACAACGTGTGTCCATTGGTTTATTCTTATGTGTGCAAATAGGCTCACGTCACTTGAGGAGTTTGTGACTGCTGCGGGACAAATGATTCGGCTGATCCTTATCTGACCAGATGGAAGGTCAGCCAGTACATGAAGATGGGCTGCGCCGCGGCGATGGCCATCGTCAGGTACATTCGGAGCTGGTTTTTGGCTCCTCGCACTAACTGACCCTCTGCAGCCGCTTCAGACAGTATCTTTAACCGCAGCGTCCGAATCTGTACCCCGAACATAGAGAAGAACCGTCACACTCTAAGAGCACATTCAAACTGAACTGGGTACTATACAGTTAATGGTAGCACTTTATTTTACAGTCCTGTTCCTTGTGCACGTATTATTGTAGTAACTGCAATATTAACCTACCCCTAAACCAAACCATACCCCTTGTAGTTACATTATACTATTGTTCTCTATGATTCAATCATGTGGCTGAACTCCACCTACACAGAAGATTATCAAATAATTAGAAATAGAGGCAAGCGCAGGTCTATGCACAAACCAAACCATAAAGAAGCTCTAAAGACAACAGCATGAACACTATTACTTTGCGTGTTAAACAGGTCATTTGACATGTATACTGGACCTCAAAGAGCGTTGGTGACCCCTTTAAATGTAATTTATGAATTATATTATTGTTATTTACTTTACTCTACTAAAGGGTGTTCTTTAGATGGTCTAAATGCTTCCTCAGGATGTTTGATGTGCTAAAAGATCAACTGTGTGTGCGTGTGTGTGTGAAGACCAAATATAACTTTTACATCATAAACAAAAATCATTTCCTCTTTCATATTCCACAGCCAGTCTGTGTGACTGTTCTTGCACAAAATGCTTATTTTAAATGGGTTTCCGCTCCCTGTCTCACCGAAGAAGCGCGTAACGCACAGTCAAATCCCAGACTCTAAATATGAACAGTACCTGGAAACACATAACGCTTCACTTTGAAATATCAGCACTGAATCTTTTAATACTGACCGTAAAAACAAAAATAGAGATGCAGCACCAGAGCAGCGAGAGGTAATATCCCATCCGACCAAACAGAAGTCCTGCTATCACACCCACGATCATCCTGAGCAAACAAATACAGCAAGAATCCACCCAAAGGGCTTTATGTTGAAGAACACGTACATTGCATGGAATTTGTTTAACACACCTTCAAAGCTTCCCCCCCGAAGAAAGGACTTTGTTTAAATAGCTTTAAAACCACCAAGAATAACTGAATAACTAATAGCCTTACCCAACATATTTGTATCCAGAAAAGGCCACCAGGTCGATGGTGGTGAGGTCAGTGTTAACCGTTATCAGATACAGACTGAGAAGAACTGCCAAAACCTCAATAATGAGCCACACCAGGGCCGAGCTGGCCTGAATGCCCAAGATCTCTGGAGAAAACCTGAAAACAAGAATACAGAAAGAGTTTGTATTTAATGCCACCCCAGCGTCTGTGGCTATATTAATCATGAGAAACGTTGCTTAGCTTTGGTATTCGGTTCATCTCTTTAAAAACCAGCACAATCTAACAGCATAAAGGGTCTTGAAGGATCTTTCCTACTAGTATCAAAAACATGTGGTCCTGAAATGACCTATTCTACAATCTGTTCCCATCTGCTTGAAAATTGGTGGTCAAGAGAAGTCAGGACAATTGCAGGAAGCGTCAGCCTCTTCTCCTTTCCTGTGCACCGTTAAAAACAACAGCTCTCTGCTGTGACGCATGCGATTAATCGGCTAGAATAGCTTTATGTGGTGTGCGCCGAATTTGTCCAGTAAAAGCAAGGCAAAGGCAGGTCAGCCGTCACACATGCTCACGGTGTCTCTTACCGGTTCTGTGTGCCCAGAGCCAGTCCTGCTACCAGAATATACGTAATGAACCCCATCACTGCAGAGTCAGAGCAACACAAACACACGCATGTATTAAAGGCTAAGACTGTACACTGCACAGCACTCATCAGAACTCATGTTTGGAGTCATACCAGGAATGTACAGGTCAGGGGCGTTGATGTCAAACCTCGGGGCGACTGGAGTGTCCTGCTGATAGCTCACCTCCCAGTTCTACAGATAACGGGACACCACACAAACATTCATCCAGACACCAATCAATGAAACAAAGGCACCTCTGTGTGCTATATATAACATTTCTGACCCTAGTCATAGTCTTTTTGAGCTCTATTGCAGGAAGTACATGAAGCGTCATGCTTAACTGATTATCATATCCTCAACGATCCAGGAAATACAGTGGCTTGATCCTTGTGAAAAAGTAGAGCGCTTACAGTAGTCCCGTACGTTTAAATAAACTCTACTTGCCAACTGCGCAATGTCATAAAATGCCTCCAAAGTGTTCCTGTTTCCTAACACACTTTAAAATGTGCACTTTTATCCTACTTAAATGACATTTATACAAAAATAATTCACTGGATTATAATTTTAACTACAGTGTTTTATTCATAATACATTTACAAATATAGAGAAATGCATCACGTTATAAATAAATATAATAAAAAAAAATTATAATAAATAAATAATAAAAAAAAATTATAATAAATAAATAATAAAAAAATATTATAATAAATAAATAATAAAAAATATTATAATAAATAAATAATTATATATATATATATATATATAAACTAATTGTGTTTAAATAAATATAAATTCTAACATTTTCATTTAATCATTAAATAACACGAAATTGAGTGTCCAAAAAAGATACATTGACTTCACTCTTAAGTATATTCCCTTCAAGCATATCATTTACAAAGTAACAGCCCTCAATACTGTAGGTGTGATCTTACGTCATGCATGTAGGGAAACACCAGCAGGCCAAGCTTCTTGCCCACATATACAGTGTCTACTGCAAAATAGTACTTCAGCTTGGAGATGGGGATGAACCGATCCAGCTGGGAATCAAAACAAGTCGTTTAATAACACACTCAAAAATAACAACAGTTCATCGATACCCCACACACATTCACTCGAACATCCCCACGACACACTCACAGACGTCCACACATTACTCAGCCAGCTGGACGTACGTTCTTGTCCATCATCTCTTTGCCGTGGGAGGCCAGGCTGCTGCCGTAGGCCATGGCAAGGTTAGACATGGGGTCCGAGAGCAAAGCCTGTCCAGGATACACATCAGGGCCTTTTCCCACACCACTCTGCTTGTTCCCTCGGGAGCTGGTGTCGTCAAATAACATGCTGGGGTCGCTGGGATCCACCGGGGCCCCACGCATCCTGACGTTCGGCTCTGCAATACAAGAAACCATATCCCAATCAGCTACAATCAATATTAAACACACGCATGACTGGCAGAAGACTGCCGACTCATTTTAATTCCTCTACTAATCTGAAGGGTTATTTCAAATCCTGTGCTGATGTCTGTTCTGTGGGATGCATGTAAACAAGCACATAAATGATGAGGTGGTGTTAGAAAGAGAGAAACGCCTTTGCTTTTGTTCTAAACACAAACACGAGTTACCGAGGAAAGCAAACAGGCACACGTTTAATAAGTGCTTTGTACAGCAAATAAGACGATTATTCCACTCTCTGATAACGCTGCTAACGTTAAGTCACGCTGGGAGAAATCACGTACGTAACTTACGCTGTCTGAAGCCGCTCTGGTTTGGATACTCCATCTCTTCTTGAAATGTATCTGTATTTAAATAGTGAGGTTACAGAAAACACATATAAATATTTATCAACACATTCAGACGTCTGGCCGAGAAGCTGCCGGTAGTGAAACTAAAATTAGCACCGCGGAAGTGGCAGGAAAACTAGAGAGGAACAGCGGTCGGGTAACTGACATCACTTCCGGGTCGCGTACACGGATCGGCTCCGGATTGGACAGTTCTTTTTTTGTGTGTTAGACAGAAAAGATCATTTGAAGAGATTGTAAAAAGTGAGCAGAATCTTTTTTTGGTCGATGGAAAAAATATTTACAGTAATAAATTCTAAGAAATATCGTTCAGATAATATTCAGATTTAATAAAGATTTTTTAAAACTTTTTTTAAATTCATAATAGATATGATTAACTGGGAAAAAAAGCATGCCTCCAACCTTATAAATGTTGTGTCCCCAATTAAGTTAAAGATATATATATATATATATATATATATATATATTAAAAAGAATATGTTTTTCAAAGGGGTCTATTTTTTTGATTTATGTATTATTATTCTTCATTAATTGTTATGAATTACAATATGTCACAGTTTATAACAATGAAATTATTTATTTAAAATCATGTATCAATGTGCAATCAAAATATTTTATAGTACTTTACTTTTGGAAACATTTTATTTTATTTATAAAATATCCTAAATAGTTAGTTTCTTCTACAACATTAAATGATATATATAAAAAATAAACATAAAATAAAACTGCAGACACTGATCGATCAACTGTTCACAAACCTAGTCTCTGTTTCTCAAGTTTATATATGAGAGAACAGGATGACACACAAGACACGCGTCTAACTGATACATAAAACTAAAGATTTATCTGAAAACAACCTTGTGATCTCACGATTATGCAAACAATTTTATTTACATTGTGAATTATTACAATATAACAAAGAATGTCCAGCATTTGTGTTTAAAAACAATCATCGTTTGGAATTAAACAAGAAATTTATATGTGCAACAAAAATGCAATATTTACACAGCAATAACCTGAATTACGGGAATGGAAAATTCTTGATCTCATGGTGATTGCAACATGGATAAACGCTGATCATTGTTTTCATTGCACCAGTTTTAAGAGGAAAAACAGTTGTCGTAGTTGTGTGAGATGATCAACAGCTCACAGCGCAGTGTGCACCCTTCAGTGTGAAAATGACTGATTATTAACCCCTTCACTGCCACGTTTAAACATAGACATAAGCACAAACATCACGTGTTATTATTCTCGTGACCGTGAATATTTTATAATGCGATTTTGATTTTACAATGACTTTCACAGGATGAAGTGAAGACTGATGATGATTTAATTGTATGATGATTTCTAAATTGTGGTAGGATTAAAACAACATTTTTTTTTTTTTTTGTTTAGTGACAAAGTTCAGAACTCCTGATATGAATCAATTTCATAACTAATTTTATTATTATTACTTTTTCCAGCTGACAAATGATAAAATCACTGACATCCAATCAGAATCCATCCTTTCATCATTAGCAGACAAGTGTGTGAGTAAACACACAATACCGTTCACTGTTGTGGACACCAATATTTATATTTATATATATTTCATATTTATAGTTATCATTCTTGGTTTGAATGGGGTTTTTCTAGAATGATATTGAATTTTTTAGCATTAAAAAAATCTGAATCTGTTTTTCTGATATTTCCAGTTTGTCATAATTTTATAGTGGATCATTTTATTTACTTGTTGATTTGTTCTGTCTGTCTGTGAGATGTATTTGTGGTGCTGCCAAATGATTCATCACATCCAAAATAAAAGTTTTTGTCTGTAAAACACTTGTGTGTTCTGTGTATATTTATTATGCTTACATAAATACACACAGATACAGTATATATTTTCAAAATAATTACATATATTTCATATGTATATTCAATATTCATAAAATATATAAAGAATAAATATAATATAATATATAACATATATATATATATATGATATATAAGCATAACACATTTTCCTGAACTATATACATGCTCATTTATATAAATACATAAAATATACACAGCACACATACATATATTATGTGAGCAAAAACCTTTCTTTTGGATGCGACTGATCGTTTGACAGCACTTGTCATCACAACCTGCGTCTTTCACTCCACTGCATCTTCATAATGGCCACAAACCACTCCTACATCTTCGTCATGAGAGCAGTTGTTTTTGCCCAGTTTGGGGTGTTTGCAGTGCAGCAGAGTTCGTTCGGTTCCTTCGCACTCCACATCGTCCAGCAGGATTCGGACCCTGACTCCTCCCGCCCCGAGCTCGGCTCTCTTCGCCACCCGCAGAGCCACGGGAAACCCCATCTGCCTGCAGACCACTGCCGCGGCTTGTATGTTGAACTGGTCATCGCACACCGTGCCCCATTCTCCCCGCGCGAAGATCTCCACTCGGCCACGGTCCTTGTGTCCGTCTGCGCTGACCAGCCTCACCGTCCCGGCTCGAGGCCGACCCCTCCGGTCTCCTCCTCTCCTTCTGGGCTTGCCTCGGCCTCGTTTGCCCGGTCGGCCCGTGTGTGTGGTGGTTTTGGGTGGCGGTGTCCAGTAGGAGGGTCTGAGGGTGGTCAAGGATGGAGGTCTGGGCTGCGGGGTGGTGTGGAGAGCGCGAGGCTGTGCTGTAGACGGCCGGACGGTGGTCACTGGAGGAACCCGGCGGCTTGTTGTCTGCGGTACTCGTGGTCGAGGGGTCGTGCTGGGTTTGGTTGGTTTTGGTTTGGGAATGGCAGTTGTTGAGGGTTTTTTGTTTATTACATATTCTGTAAAAAAAAAACAACAACAATAAAACAAAGATAACTCCAAACTAGGGCTTGCACGATTAAGGGGAAATACCTAACTGACCAATCGGTAAGCCGATTCATTCTATAAACCCTTTCTAAACCCATTTTCTGGTTGTTATAATCTTGTAAAAGTGCACACAAAAATTCAAATTGCCCTGTCTTTTAACTCAGCTTTGAAGCATCCTAGGTGTATGCAACTTCTTTCAGACAAATCCAATATCAATATGATAAATATCCATATTTCAAACTTAATAAACACTTTTTTCTCACTTCTGCTGTCTGCGGAAACTGGAAACAGTCCCGGTGGATGATGTAAGATGTACGTGCCGCGTGATTAGTGACGAGAGCAGAGAGAGAGCAGAACAAACGTCACGAATTAGAAGCTCAAACCGAGGATTTAAAAAAAAAAAAAAACATAGGAGGAGGATTTTAATATAAGCTAAGGGGAGACTAAATGAAAGAAACATTGCTTCCTTTAAAACTACATGCATACATCCCCTGGGACTGCTTCCAGTTTCCACAGACAGCAGACGTGAGAGAAAAGTGCTTATTAAGTTTGAAATATGGATATCTGCCATCATACAAAATCGCATGAATTCACTACAGGGGTAGTGCCTTTATTCACCCCCCACAGCCATGTGAGGGATGTTTTATTACGAATACGCGCATGTTATTTCACGTCTTCCGAAGTGTAGCGGCTATCACCCGTTTAAACCCATTCAAACGCTTGGAGGGTTCTGGACCATTTTTCATAATAACTCTGACTGGATTCATCTGAAAGAAGAAAGTCACATACACCTAGGATGCTTCAAAGACAAGATCTAATCCTTTAAGTTACATGTCATGTTGTGCTTTAGCAAGGTATCTCTGGCTAAAACTAGCTAACGTTAAAGTAGTGAGTCCATGCTAAAATATAAATGTTAGTAATCTCGCATCTTGTACACTGCAGGGCAAACACACATAGGTCTAGATTTTACTGTCTAACTGGTTTAATGTAAATCAATTTAATCATACCCTATATAAACACATGAGGCTTTTCCTGCTTGCGTTGTGATCTGTAAACACTCGCTTCCAAATTAACACCCACAATGTTTATTTTAAATGTTTTTTCATATCCCTCCACAGCATATTATATATCCCATTTGAATAAAAATCTTGGTTTGTGTTCTACTGAAGAAACAAAGTCACCTACATGCCCTGAGGGTCAGCAGATAAACATCACATTTACATTTTTTGGTGAACTATCCCTTTAAAGCTTCTCATTTGTGAGCTTTAAGCTTTGTGAATACATTTGGGAAGTTGTGTTCCCAAATGCAAGTTAAAGCAACCTAATCAGATGCAGGGATGGAGATCATGTAACACAGCATTTCCAGCGAAATCAGATGCTTAAAACACCAGATCATGAGTTGTTTGTGTGTATAAATAAACACTCTGTCACACTTCTTCCTAAAACACACACACCACATATTTATTTTAACAGAGTTGGTTTATGTACTTGCTCTCTTACCTTCTTTAGGACTGAAATGAATCAGTTTCCCTTTTATATTTACTGGAGTGGGCTTAAAGTTGCATTTTCCTGGAGGAGCCCTCCTAAAAAGTGAAGAAGAAAAAAAAAAATGTTACAGCTGTTAAAAAATCTAAAGTTCAAAACCATACCTTATACCCTACTGTACATACCAGGGTAAACGTTAAATAAATGACAGCATTGTTATTTTCTTGTAAACTATTCCTCAAATTTTGCTTCAGAAAAGCAATCTGACTTTATTTTGGAAATTGTGAGAAGTAATTTGAGATACAGCGCAAGGATTTCAAAGTTTGTGGTCAGTAAATATTGAAAAATACAGTAGAAAACCTAAAATATTTTTACAAATTAAATATCTCTCTTCTACATAAATATGTTTTCAAATGTAATTTATTTATGTGATAAAATCTAGATTTTCGGCCGTCAGTGTCACATGATCCTTCAGAAAACTGCTCAGGAAACTCAGAATATAGAAAATCTTTGTCAAAACTGTCATGAATTTTATTTTTCAAGATTCATGGATTAATTCAAAATATTTAATATTTATTTGAACTAGCTATCTACAAATGTCTTAACTGTGACTTTTGATCAGTGTAATGAATGCATCCTTGCTGAATAAAAGTGTTCCTTCCTAATATAATGCAGTATGTGTACCTGGAGGGGTCCACTATCTTATACACCACTCCCGCTCTGGCCGTGGCGCTGGCCGCTCCAGTGGCAAGAAAATAAAGCTCACCTGAAACACAGATGACAGAGATGTTAGACTGAAGAGCAACATGAAGACCTTAACATGAAGCCGTCGAACACACAACTGCTCTCATGTTACCTGCCTCATCTTCACCGAATGATATGATGTACTTGTAGTAGCTGTTTATTAGTTTAGGGAAACTGCATGTTTTGTCAGCACCCATACAAATCTCCTTATAGCTCCACTTTCCAGTATCAGGGTTCTCCTTTAGGGACATCAGTCGCCTGGGGTGCATAGAATGGGCAGAGGGTGATTTAATCAGTACACGGTAAAACTATGAATAGGGAAAGTGAACATTCAGTAGTTTTCTGTTGATACACCTAAAAAAGGTGGTGTAGAAATTTCCCAAATAATTACAAAGAGACTACTAATAGAACATTGAATTTAACTACCTGGTCTCATGGCACTAATGTATCTGGGTTCACTTTTTAGTGAGCCATGAAATATGTACCAACAAGTACATATCACTGCAGTTAAACACTAGAGGCAGTAAAACTCTTTTTTATTGTGTTTTCATGCAATAATTGTAAAATGTCTTTTATTATTGTTATTATTATTATTATTATTGCAGTGTATTCTTGTTTATAATTCGTTATACTGCACTATAATTTATGATGCAAAATCCATAGTATATAATACATTCATACCCACTCATAAAATCCCCAAAGATGTAGAGGCCATTAAGATTGGGCATCTGGCAGCCTCTGTAGATGTAGCCACCGGTGACAGACTTTCCGATTTTATGGGGGTAAGCAAAAATCGGCAGGATATCATCTTGTGAAACAAACAAATGTTTTTTTTAATTTTTAATGAGACTATGATGGCAGGCTGCGATGTACTATAGTTTGATTATATACTAGCCTGCATGTGAGACTGACTTATCTGATAACAAATTCAGTTTTTTGAAAGAGCATGAAATGTGTTAAAATCTTTAACAGTCAGAAAAAAACATAAAAAAACAACAGTAAGCAACAATACCGAAATAATAAATAATAACTGAATAAGATTGAAAAAAAATAAATAAATGTGCTCATCCTCCGGCCATGCATCTGAAGTGTAGGTGAGTTTGTTTCTTCATCAGATTTGGAGAAATGTAGTATTTGGATCACTTTCGCACTAATGGATGCTCTGCAGTGAATGGGTGCCGTCAGAATGAGAGCAGCTGACAAAAACATCATAATAATCCACAAGTAATCCACGTGACTACAATAGTCCATAATCCATAAGTGTTCCGATGTGACTCAGGAGAGAAATCTGCACAGATCAAGCAGCGTTTACAAGACAAAACAGCTCGAAACTAATACAAATATGGTTTATGAAGTCCTTTTTAAGGATTATTGTCTCACTGCATTATTGTTTGGACTCACTGCAGAGCATCCATTGGTGAGCAAGTGATGGAATATTACATTTTTCCAAACAGATAAAGATACAAACTCATCCTCATCTTGGACGGGCTGAAGGTGAGTATATTTCATTTTTTTTAAGTTAGACAATTTTGCTTGTAATACTTTGTGAATCTGGCCTATATTAAGCATAAATATCTGCATTTGAAAGGCTTGCTCACTGAGTGATGAGTTGGTGCAGAGTTTATTGTCGTAACAAGAGAAGCCTTCCTTTGCCCTCCATCCATAGTTCCCTCCTTTTTCGATGAGATCCACTTCCTCGTATTTATTCTGCCCGACGTCTCCACAGAGCATCCTGCCCCGGCCCTGACCGCTGACCGGATCACCCCGGTCGATGGAGCACCTCCACATGTTCCTCACGCCATAGGCGTAGATCTCCGGCCTTGCATCCGTCTCTCCCACAAAAGGATTGTCAGATGGGATACTGTAGGGGGCGCCATAGTCATTGTTGTCTACATCGATTCGCAGGACCTTGCCTAGAAGAGTGGACCTGTAAAACAGCAGTGTATGGTTTTCTTTACAAATAAGCATTTGTGTTCAATAAAAAGGATTGGCGTAACATTAAAATAAGTACGTTCATAGGATTGCATTCATAAGACTAGAGTATTTTATGAACATTTGCACCATTTGCTGTTGCTTTCTCTCACTCAACCGCATCCTCTGTAACCTCACATAGCCCACAATGCCTTGTGTCAATATTGACCCTGGCATGGGTCTGAGCCGTCTGTGATGGACCTCATCACTCATGTATCCTCCAGTGAAAAGAGCTGGAGCGACTCCTGCCTTAGATCTGTAATTCATTCACCGCATCTATATTATTTTCTGCTTTGTTTTTTTTTTTTGTTTCTTTATCTGTTGTTTTTTGGCTGATTTAAAAGCAGCATTTATGGAAAAAAAATGTTGAGACAAGCCAACTTCAGACCAAGGTTAATTTAGTTAACAGGTCTGCACAAGTAACATCTGCACATGAAATTGAATGCACTGCATTATTTATTTATTGCAGTATTATTGCAAAAAAAAATTTAGTTAATTTTTCCTTTTCTTTCTTTCTTTCTCCTCTCCTTTTATTAAATTGTGCATTTTTAATTTTATAGCAATTTTTATTTTCATATGCGTTATAAACAACTACCACTAAAACTGAGATAGAAATAAAAACTACATTGACATTTTATTCAAATTATTTCACTGACAAAAATATGTTATATGTATAATATATATATATATATATATATATATATATATATATATAATAAAAAAATATATAAAAACACACAACAGTATCTCAATGATGAATAAATAAACAAATAGACATTTTTTTCAACCTTATGCATGAAAGTAATGAAATGCTTCACCTATAATGTATGCAACATATGTTAAAGTTAAAGTGTTAATGATTTGTATTCACTGTGATTATATATTCAATGCATGCTTTGCAAATATGCTATTATTGGAGAATTAAACTGAAAATGACTGGTTAGCACACTCATGTTAACCTCTGCTTATAACTACACTGTTCTGTGAGCTAAAAGCATCTCATAGAAACCACATACTGTCAGACATTCAACTCAACTGGAACTGAGTGACCACTTAAAGTTCCTGTGATGCAGAGCATGTTGATGTAAGGTATCAAGCTTTTCTATACTGTGTGTTGCACAGAAGACCATCGATATGTTCCTAACAGTGTGATGAGACTGAACCTCTACATTCAACATCTAGTGTCCATACAGTGTGCTCCTCTGCTTGTCATCGGCAGCAGGACTCTGTGACTGTTCTCTCTGTGAGTCTGTGAGTGTATATTCAGCAGGCTCTGCCAGCTCTGCTCATGTCACGCAGGGAAACAAGGCCAAGGCTAATATTGTGAGGCTGTGTGTCTGTCTGGAGAAATGTGCATTACTCAGCCGGGCCAAATCAACGCCAAAATCTGAACATGAATAATGCAATGACAAAAGCATCATTGTTAAAATACCAATACCAATGTCTTTTGAAACCATACATTATATATATATATATATATATATATATTTTTTTTTTTTTTTTTTGGGTTT
>JAUYWG010000055.1:1013056-1032054 GCA_034779775.1 Enteromius afrohamiltoni
CAGTGGGGCAAAAAAAAAAGTATTTAGTCTGTAGACCTGCAGCCAGCTGGGAAGACTGAATCTGCAATAGGTAAGCAGCTTGGTGTGAAGAAATCAACTGTGAGAGCAATTTTTGGAAAATGGAAGACATACAAGACCACCGATAATCTCCCTCCATCTGGGGCTCCGTGCAAGATCTCACACCGTGGGGTCAAAATGATCACAAGAACTGTGAGCTACAATCCCAGAACCACACGGGAGACCTAGTGAATGACCTGCAGAGAGCTGAGACCAAAGTAACAAAGGCTACCATCAGTAACACACTGCGCCGCCAGGACTCAAATCCTGCAGCGCCAGACGTGTCCCCCTGGTTAAACCAGTACAGGTCCAGACCAGAAGTTTGCTAGAGAGAATTTGGATGCTCCAGAAGAGGTTTGGGTGAATGTCAAATGGTCAGATGAAACCTAAACAGAACTTTTTGGTAAAAACTCAACTTATCGTGTTTGGAGTAGAAAGAATGCATCCATTTGGGGGGACCAGGATGAGATTTTGAGGTTAAACCTCCTTCCATCAGCAAGGGCATTGAAGATGAAATGTGGTTGTGTCTTTCAGCACGACAATGATCCCAAACACACTGCCCGGGTGTTTTTGAATCTCAACCTCATAGAAAACCTTTGAAGGGAGTTGAAAGTCTGTGTTGCCCAGCGACAGCCCCAAAACATCACTGCTCTAAAGGAGATCTCCTGGAGGAATGGGCCAAAATACCAGCAACAGGGTGTGAACACCTTATGAAGACTTACAGAAAACCTTTGACCTCTGTCATTGCCAACAAAGGGTATATAACAAAGTATCGTGCTCAAATTTTGTAATTAACCAACTAATTTTTCCACCATAATTTGCAAATAAATTCTTTAAACATCCTACAGCGTGATTTTTTTTTTTTCTTTGTCTATCATGATGAAAATTACAGGCCTCGATCATCTTTTTAAGTAGGAGAACTAGCACAATTGGTGGCTGACTTAATACTTTTTTTTTTTTTAATTAAAGGTAAACAGCTTAACCGGAAATGAAAACTGTCGTCATTTACTATATTACAATATGTATTGGTGCTGTCAATCAATTAATCTTTTTAATATATATATATATTTTTTTTATATAATATATATCTGTGTACTTTGTAAATTTATTATGTGTATATATAAATACAAGCACATGCATGTATATATTAAAGACAATATTGTTGAATTAAAAATTAAAGTGACAGTCCATCTGTCATCGTTTACTCATGGTACCTCAAGTTGTTTCAAACCCATATGTCAAGCACAAAAGATGATATTTTGAAGAATGCTGAAAACCAAAAAGTTATATTAACTTCCATTCTTCAATATAAATAGTGTGTAAATAATGACAGTAACCTTGTAAACAATTACCCTGTCTGAGACTCACCTGGCAAAGAATGCTGCGGATGAACTTCCCACAGGCCATGAATCCAGTGTGATCAAAGTAGTCCATGATCTGATAGAAGCGCTGGGATATTTGATTATCCCTGTCCAAGTCACAGCATCCGAATTTGGCGTACTCCTTGCAGAAGAGCAGGGGCTCCGGAGGCTGGAATGGAGGCTTGTAGTCCAGGCACTGTGGGTGGGCATTTCCCTGGCGAGGGACCACCAGAATCAAATTGAGAGAGAGAAAGCAAAGAGCCCTCCACACTGATATTCCTCTCATCGCTCAGGAGAAAGCTCGGTACAAAAGTGGCCTGTGCTGAGTTTGAGAAATACCACTGGTCTCCTGCAAAGACGTGTAAAAGCACTCTCAGACACACACTGCTCTGACATGAGGCTACACAAGGCCCACTCATTCAACAGCCTTGCCACACACACATGCATGCTTTACACACACGCTTCTCTACTCCCTCCCACTTTCCAGCCGGTCACCTCCTCTGCGTTCCCTTGCTTTCTCTCATTCTCCGGCAGACACATTCCTCCTTCTTGCGGCTGGCCTGCATCAAACGCTCACGGCCTCCCTCCCCCGACTGAACCCGAGCCTCTTTCTCTCCTGCTAGTCCTTTAGTTTCACCAGCTTTTGTTTATGCATTTTTCATATAAACTGAGTTTTCAACTAAACTGAGGCTGAGTTGGTTAAATGACATTTTCAGTATGATGCAACATTGCTCTCTCTCTCTCTCTCTCTCTCTCTCTCTCTGTGGTGGGTTCTGGGTTTTGTCGACTGATATTATGGCTCTTTTTCAAACACTAGAAAGTGGTTTTACTGACTGATCTGATGATGAATATTTTAATGCTTTGTCTGCTGTCTTCTTTCTTTCTTTCCTTCAGTCCTTCTGGTTTCGGCCAAGTCTTATCTCTAATTATGTTGTCTTTTGAAACAAACCAAGAGCATATGATACCTAAAAACACTGTCTGTACAGCAGCTACAGAGCATGTTTGTCACCTGGTGCTCTCTCTTTCTACTCTATACATTGCTCAGATGAAATCTGAATGTGTGTCTCATCTGTTTTTGATTCTGATGTCAGACAGCCATGAGGAGCATCGGCTCCCTCACGTAAGCTTGAGCTTCCTTCACTGCTTCATCATCCGTGGTTACATAAATCACAAAGTCAAGAGGAGCCGAAGCTGCTGAGGGCTGCCTTCTGCTGTAGGGTGAATGATTATCTGTTTTAATTGTACTGAGAGGTTTGAATGGCTCTTAATGTGACTAAACCAGAGTGGAAAACAAGCCCTTGAGGAGAATCTGCGTCACATCCCTGAAAAACCTAATTGCACTCAATGTTCTTGATTGAGTTCAGATATGATGCCTTGTTTTGCGCTGTTGATGTTCAAAGCTTTTGTAAACCAAGGTTCACTTTTCTTATTAGCCCTGTTCACTCTGAATATAATCTTTACTCTCTGCATGTAACTAATAAAACAAGAGCTTCGATGGTTCGAATGTCTTCTAAAGGCTTAATAAATGTGGACTAAATGTAGAGCATATCAAAGGTTGATCCACATCTCACTGTTTCTGAGAGAAGCAAAAGAGGACTTTTTTTTGTATGTAGTGAGCGATTCGTGGAAGGAAGACCAGTAAACTGAACCTGGTGATTCAGCGCCACACCATGTGGAGACCTTCTGGGAAACTACGTCTTATGGGTAACTTAACGACTGCTGTCAACGTGACCGACACTCCTAAGCGCAGCAGATAGAGAAGATGAATGTGGCAGTGCTAGTGTGTTTTGGCCGACAATTAAAGAGCAGCCAAAGTACATCCTGAATAATAAGAAGACTTTTGGGAGCTTCTCAGCTTCGGCTTCTTGTGCTTAACTCTGGGGGATGTTCATAAAAAGCTTTTTTGAACACGTTTCAAATAGGTTTTCTCTTTGAAGGCAAGCTTGTGATTTTTATGCCAGCATTCACTGTCTGTATTTAGATACTTGCATATGGAAACAATGACATTTATACTGAATAAGCAACAATCCACAACTTTTGAGAAAATGAGACTACCAATAACGCAACGTTGCCTATGTTTAATAGTCAAAATGGGAATACTGTGAAATGGATGTTTTATAAAACATCTAAAACATATAAAGTGAATAAACTAGTATTATTTAGCTCCCATCAGTGGTTCATTGGTCTTCAGCCAGAATATTTTTTTTAGATCAGTGACTGTTTAAGGAACTGTCCTGGAGATCTGAATGACTCATTCATCACTGAATCAGATACAGCAGTATTTTGACTCATTTCCAACCACCTGTTTTGAGTGAGTAACCTGCAGATCTCTTCTGTTCGAGCCGTGGCCTGTTTCAGATGCTTGAGTCCGATTCTCTGAAAGGATTCAACTACTTAATGATCGATGATGAAAATGATTTGTTTGTGAGCATCACTCCGAACTGTTTGCCTGAGGCTCTGGGTTTACAGGTCATTACACAGGCTGATCATTTTGCTTCATAAGACCTCAACCAACCAACCTCAAACCTACCATCCGTTAATAAAACAAAAGATAAACCAGCAGTTACAACTACCAACATTATTTATTAAAAAATATTAATATTCTAATTCTTTCCGAGACAAAAGGATTGATCACCATCTCTCCGTCCGCCGCGACTCATTTGCCGTTTTTGCGCAAATTTAAGAAATGCCGCCAGAAGAGTCCTTACGTCAGCCTTGGTTGTAAAATTCTATTAGCTCTCGCGTGTCTCGTGATCGCGTCATGCTGTTGTGAGATGTTATTTGCTCTTGTGTGTCTGCTGATCGATTCGCGTCATTCTACAGGACGAGAGTTTCTTTTGAATAAGAGTCACACATCGTGCTTGTAGTCACATAATCTGACCAATGAGAATAAAGTGTGTCGTCATCAAGGCTTTCGCAGCCGATTTAGAGCAACTGCAGCGCCTGACCTGTGCGACTGCTCTCGCCGTACTTTGATGGCACATGCAATCGAAAGGTGGCTGCAGCGATCAAAGTCGGACACATGGTCTTACCAGAATGCATTGTTTTGTAAGGCGGCAGTCACATGCGGTTTGTGTCTGTTTGTCCTGAAGCGACTCTGCATTTGCATTTTCAAATGTTTTTATACAAAACTTATGTGCACACCGTCAGTTATGTTTTCAGAGAAGAGCAAAACATCAGATATATCGAAGGAGATCCGTGCAGTAGTCTGAATGCAGCCGGTTAATGAATGCCTTTGACAGAATTCAAATGAGCCATTTTAATCAAGATTAATCTAGATTTCAAATATATATATGCACTTTTTTTTCTCTACTAAACAAATAATAGTCACCTGTATCTTGGATGGCCTGAAAGCGAAAACATTAACAGAAAATTAAATGTTTTGTGTGAACCTTCCCTTTAAACCCTTTAAATGCAGTGTGTTTATTCCAGCGAGAATAGAACGAACCTCATTATCGTAGAGATTAAGTGTCGCTGTAGCATGATGTTTGAAAGACCTTACTAGGCAAATGCTTTTAAAAACAATTTCAGTCATTGTCTGTGTTATGACGAGAAGTTCAGATGGTCCTTGAGCAGAGTGAATAAACAGAGAAGTGAGATAAAAGGGTTCTGAGAGGTCATGATGACTCAACAGCTGTGAGTGATGCTGGAGAAGAATCCTGCTGTTTAACCGAACATGACCTGGTACTCCGATGGCTCCAAAAAAAATCTTTTCCTACAAGAATTAAAACTCAATAAGAGACAGTCAACAAAAGGATAAATATATGTTAATGATTTTACATGTTGCACAAAAAATATGAAAATATGTTTTCTTTGAGGTCTGTGAAGACTAACTAGCACTTCACAAAATTAATAAAATGTATTCAAACAAATGTTACTTAACAGAGTAAATATGTTAATATTTTTATTATGCTAATATGCATTTTATGTCATTCTATGTTTACATTTTTGTATTATTTTTTCAGAATTTCTTGTTTTGAAAATAAGTTGAGAAAATGAATGTCAATTGCAATAAACAATGTAAATGAATTCAGCATGTAATGTTTTGCTGTGGAACAACATATGAGGTCAAACAGGCTCTGCTCAGCAGTGTAATGACTGTAGTTTATATGCTCTGTACTCAATCAGAGCAGATTGCATCCTTCTGTTGAGCCATTACTAGATGACCGATTGGGCAAATTGGAACACAAATTGTGATGATAATTGGTGTTCTAATGTGTTTGGCTGCTTACAATACGGTCCAGTTGGCCCCTGCTGGTTAAATACAAAACCACAGAATCATGGTTACCATCCAGGCTGCACTTTATCTATGTGTGAGTAAAGAGAGACAGAGAGAAATAGTGTTGCATCACCTAATGCACCTCTATCAGCGATCTCTGGCTGGTTTGTGGTCTGTAATTACTATTAAGAGGTCATTAAATGCAGAGACAACGGTTTCACGGTTCATTTCCAGCAGATGGTCAAGCCTTCAGACACCAGACGCAGGTCATTTCTAGGTCAAAAGAGCCAGAGGAAAGAGTGCACATAATTGCATTAGTTCCCCACAAACATTAGATCAGTCATTGTAAGTGAACTCTTATAGATCAACAGTCACTAACACACTGTCCAGAAGACCTTTATACTGACTTGTTCTTGAAGTACTTAATGTTAACGCTGAAGAACATTCTCGAAGAAAAAAAGGTACCTTTTGAAATGATGCCACCCCAGAGACAGCTTTTGTACCTTTTATTTCTAAGAGTATAAAGGAAAAAGACAAACATATACTTGGTAAAGGTGACACTTGTGTACTTAAAATATGTACGCTTTAAGTAATATGTACCAATATGAACCCTTCAAACAAAGATACCGCCCCTGTGACAAAAATACTTGTATACAAATAACAGCAGAACTGAGAGACATTTTCCATGCAGTATCAATCATTTCATCTGACAGCATGAACGACTGAATGGACAAATAAATAAATCACATTTATTTCATTGTAGATGTTTTATGTTGATCAAAAACAAAAGTAATAGCATGAATTACATGAGTAAAATTATCATGATTTTAAAATGTACATCATGTGCAAACAACCGCCATCATACGTTTAAGGCAGAACTTACAGGAGTGAAATCTAGATTGTTTTGTTAAGAGATGAATGGTCCAAATGTTGCCATCCTACGCGGTTTAGGCTGCTATTTTTTAATAATGGAAGAATCTTTACATATTTATCGCTCCATATGTTTCCGTAGGTTCAAATTTCATATGTTGACTGCTTGGATTTTTCAGCAACAAATGAATCATGCTGGCATCAGGTTTACAAAGAGCGTCCGGTGATACTAGATCACAGATTACTAATCCGACCGATACCGGTCAAGCAGTTGATTCATTTTCCTTCATATGCATGCATGTGTGTGAACAGCTGATGCTTGACTGAAACCCATTCAGAAGCGCATTTTACGTGCATTTTCTCCATTTATACACAATACATGAACACATTTCATTCACTATGCACTTGTTTTTAATGCATAATGCATAAACAACAATCCACAATTAGGTGCATATCATCATTAAAACTATATTTTTAATCATTAGCTTATTTATTTACTACTTTTTAGTACTAATAAAATACTAAAGTTGTCTTAATTTGTTTACATTTTTTGGCTCTTTTACATTTTAAACAATCTGTCTTTACTACACATAACCAAAATATGGAATTGATTTTGTGATTCAGCTGCAAAATACAAGAATAAAACACAAATTCATTCTACTCCTAACATCTGTAGACACCTAGAGCACATGAAAGATTGTACAGTTATGATTTCTATAGCTAATGAAACAACAGTAGATATTGTTCATTTGAAGCTCGTCCGTCAGGTTTTCACTCTCGCAGCAAACACAGTGTCTCAAAGCACATCATTTTTGTTTAGAAAATATGCTTTAGTATGAATTTCCTTCAGGCTGCAACGTTTCTTTTTCAATCTGAAAGACCAGAAGAGATGTTCAGCAGTCAGTGATTTCAAAAAACCAGCAACAAAAGAATACAGAGTCATGTTGAAATGTTTTAAGCAGAAAATCAAAGCCTCTGAACAAACACATGCAGATGATCAACTCCAGACTGTGGCTGTCAAGGACAGTTTCTATGAGCTCTTATCATGGTCTTGTTCTTTACAATCCTGTTTTTGAACTGTGGATATCTTTTCTTTGTTGCAGATTCAAGGCGAGTTCGATTGGAAACCCATTCTCATGGTCATTATAACAAAATAAACCCCAGCAGGCCGACCAGGAGCCTGATACCTGACTGGACTTTATCACTCGTATTACATGGCAGTTAGTAAGTTAGTAATAAAATTAAGTTAGTATATAACTTAAGTTAGTAATAATGAGTTCTTGAAAGAAGTCTATTTTGCTCACCACCAATTAATTTGATGAAAAAAATATATTACTCTTCATTATTATATGCAGAAACATTTCTGATTATTATTATGTTGAAAACACAGACACCAAACACACACACACACATTATATAGTTTGGAAATATTTACATTTATATATTTATATTCATATAATTTATATTATATATAAATATTACTGCTGTAAAACAACCATGATTAATCACATTTAAAATAAATACAATCTATTAGTGTAAACTGTGCCTATTTATAATGTATATAGAAATACAAACATATGCATGTATACATTTAACAAAAATATGTCATGGATATTTATACATAGCATCACATTTAAGAAAATAAACAAATAATTGAATTTACATGTAAACACTTATGTGTGTGTGTTTTGACATATACATAATAAACAGTACAAACGCATATATTATGTAAATACAAACTTTTATTTTAGATGCAATTAATCACGATTATACGTTTGACAGCACTAATACATATTATATATATATATATATATATATATATATATACACACACACAACATACAGTATTTACTGGGTTATATAATTCGTTCAGATTATCTCTGATGATCTGGTGGTCTTTCCATGAATATGACACACTCCACGTCTGAGTGCCATGCTGTGAGCCACACTCACTGCCCCTGAAATAGAGCCTGGATGAGTCAGATTTACTATTAAGAAAACTTACCTCCAAGACGAAGCGGATCCTACTACACCAAAGCACAGCTTTATGTTCTCTAAGGCACATTGTGGTGTTGCTGAGTGTGTGATGGGCACCTATGTCTCCACTGACTCCGGAGCCAAGCACACAAACCGAGTTAAACTGAGCTGTGCTGCATTTCTGAGATCAAACCGCGGCCGGAAAAACACCACAGCTCTGCTGCCAAACTCCTGGAGGAGATCACAGACGCAGATACACACCATTCAGTCTGCTTTAGCACAGAGCAAAAAAAAAAAACGAGCCTGGTGGATTTGCTTTTTTATATATGTATAAAGGGTTTACTTAATCTCATCACATCATAATTCAATATTATTCCCATTCTATATTCATTATTGTGTTTGGCAAGACACAAAGGCAACATCATGCAAGAGGGCTTATACTGTCAGAGTTCACACAACATCAAGAGTTCATGAGTTCACCTGTGATTTAATAACACAGAGCGACTGCACGCTGAAAGTGTTTTAACCTCTGAACCTGAAGCTCTCGTCCACGCTCGGATAATCACACTGGAACTGAAGTCACGTCTCGGTTCAGAGATCCAGCAGACTGTTAGGAACTCTGTTGACCGTCAACAGTCCACAAAAAAAGACTTTTGGGCTTTGCAAAATGAGGTTTGATTGAATTAATGAGCTGGCGTGTCTGTAACCCACAGAAGAGATTCAAGCTCATTCAAGCACTAATATTATCTTGCACATGATCACACTGAAGTATGAACTCGGACAGGAAACTGACAGGGCTAATGGTTCTTTTAACAACACTGTGTTAAAAACCCCCAATTACATGAGAGAGCATGGGTCTGTGGACTCTGAACCAGTAATTGGTTGCTATTATGATTTATTAAAGCAGGACAAAAACTGAAAAGTGAAAGTTTATATATAAATTGCATGCTACTGAGATATTGTTTTCAATCCTAATTATTTAATTATTTTTAAACAAATGTACTAAATTAAATTGCATCCATTAGATCCGACATCTTTGCATTTCCTTGACTCAGAAACTCTGGGTTTAAACTTTAAACAAAACTTTTTGACATCACTCCTGTGCATTTATCTCAATAAAATGCACTATTTCTGACTCAAATTCATCAACACATTGATATGTCATCATGCATCATGTATTAGTGCTATTGCCCCCAAATAGACCAAAACAATGTGGACTCCACCAGAAGCAGAATGACCAGAAGCCAAGTTAACTCATGCTAAATGCATCGACCCGTCAGACAACCACCATCTGTCTGGTTTAGCGAGAACGGACTCCCACAAACATGCACACTTAGTTGAGTCCTATCCGCAGACATGTGTCCCGTGGATTTGGTTGATCGTGTTAATCAACAGTTGACAGATGTTGTGTAATGCTGACTTACATAACCAAGCAAACCCCTTCTGATGAATAAACCAAGCCGTTATTTAAAACAGATCAAGTGCTAATGAAATAGGAATCGATTGACTGCACTCAAAGGGGCCATTTTTGAGAGGAAGGAGATTGAAAGGTGTTGCTTGCATACTACACAGTGTGCTAAGTGCAGACGGGTGAAGGGTCAGGAGTTCAGGCTGTGTTCTTGAAGACTACGGGGTCTAAAAGGCACAGGCGCACACCACCGCTACCACCACAATGTTGCCGATGGTTGCAATGACAGCCACCCACAGCCAGATGGCGTCGCTGGAGAACTTGGCCTCCTCGTCCTGCTCGGCTGGTCTGGAGAAGCTTGTGTTGAGGTTGGAGGTGGACGTCTGAAGAGACGCGTTGCCATCATATGGAGAATCCATGAAGGCCGCTTGCAAATGCTGTAAGAAAAGGGGAAAGAAGCAAAGATTAATGTAACTATTCTCCATCTGAAGGTACACTGACCTCTAGAAAAGAGGTTTTTTTTGACAATATTGCCATGAATCCTTTTTAATTTGCGATACTGTAATTGTGCACTGATAAGGTAGATAATAAAGATATTTTCATAAAAATTACCAGCTATTACAGCTCTGAATAATCTGGGCATCCGAGCTGTCACTTTATTCAAACATTATGTGACAGTAATCACTTAGCAATTCTGTTTTCAAAAGTTTGCATTTATTACAGCACTGTATGCAATGCAGACTGTATCCAATACACAGGCAAATAATGTACAAAATGTCATCTTTAATTTCAACTGTGAAACAGCTCTACAGAAGACAACAGTGTTATTATTTCGCTCTATTCAGTTCAACAACAGTGTCAATGTCCATGAATTGCAGAAAATTTAATGTTGCATGTTATAGCAAAATAGGGTAACACTTTACTATAGGGATGAATTCACACTATTTAGCTGCTTATTAGCATGTCTATTATTAACATATTTTCTGTTTATTATAAAGCACATATTATTCATGAGTTTATTCTACATCCCTTATCCTACCCAATATCTAAGCTTTACAACTACTGCTGTCAGACTCTGTGTTTTGGTGTTCTTTGTGTTTTGCTCCCCATGTATCTCTATGCCCTTATTTGGTTATTCCTGTCCTAGTTTAGTTCATTGTGTAATTAGTGTCCAGGCTCACCCCTATTCCCCAACCGCATGAGCAACGGTCAGGAGGCCGTCCTTCATTGCCTGGCTCACGCCTCGACATTCGGCGGAATCCGCTTCCAAGAGTGGTACAGTATGGGGTTTCATCACTGCCAAAACCCCAACAAACACAGTATGGAGGTAAATCGGTGCCAAAATCCCAAAAACGAATCCTGATCCCCACGGGTTCCAGTCCGTGTGGTCCGGGTCCACAGCCAGATTTGTGGTCCGACATGCCAGTTTTAATCCCCGCGGATCCCGATCCGCCAACCCCGAATCCATGTTCAGATTTTCGGCCAGGAGAGCCGATTTCAGTTCCTGTTTCCCGGCTAGTAGAGTTGATCCCGATTCCTGTTGCTAGATCACGGCCAGTAGTGCCAGTTCCACCCCCAGATCACGGCCAGTAGTGCCAGTTCCTGTCCCTAGAGACTCCAGTCTGATGTTTATTGATGTGCTGGAGATGTGGCAAGGAGAGTCTGCTGTGCTGCAAGAGCACCCTCCAGAGTCTGCTGAGCTGCCAGAGCCAGTGCCACAGCCTGGGATCACCCTGCCAGAGCCACAGCCTGAGATCATGTTGCCAGAGTCACCACAGCCAGAGACCACAGTCTCGGGGAGTCCCACCATCCCACCTACTGAAACCAACATGGCTGGGGCGTCCCATGACCTTACCTCCAGCCATCGATGCCAGAACCCCGCCTTGTCCCATGTACCCATTGGCTTCTCCATGGGCCCTAGCTCCCTCCTCTCCTGCAGTGCCTGTCGGTCCACCAACTCCGCTGGGCTCCCCCGGCTCCGCCTTGGTCGGGCGCCGACCATCAATCGCCTCTGGACTCCACTACTCCGGCTGCACCTTGTCCCTCCTTTCTGCCGACTCTGCCTTGGTCCTTATTCCCTTATCTGTGTCGGTCGCTGGCACCATGGATTCCACCTTGGCCCTCTGGATCCTCGCCGTCGGCCTGACTCTTCGGCTTCCTGCCATCACCTCCATCTCCACCCTGTTTACCAGGACGTAGCTGGTGTCTGCTTCTATGTTCCATGTTAAGGTTTGGATTAAAACTATCTTCAATTTCAAGATTCAAGTTTTGTGTGATTCCCACTTTGCAGTCACCATGTGACAACTGCACTAATTATTAATAAACAAGCAATTTTTGCTTCACAGGGGCAAAATTCACTTTTACTGGTTTGCTAATAGCGGAAATTTTACTTTAAAATAAAGTGTGACCAAAATGGTTGAAAACGTTTTTTTTTGTTTTTTTTTTTAAGTTTAAATGAATAACACTCTCCAAGTAATAATAATAATAATATCACATCCGCTCCGTCACATTACCACTGCCTGGGAGGAGCCTAATCCAGCTGTTACCAAGTGCCGTAAGCCGAGCAGAGCCACAGTGGAACACTACAGATCAAGTCAGGTCACTGCTGCGGTTCGGGAGCCATGTTGACACACAACGGAACATAAGTTAAGTACACCTCATCCCAGTCTCATTTATTCGGGTCCAGTAATTGTAGATCTGCAACAGCCAAACCAAACTGCCGATCACCACCGCTTACCTGATCTGCCAAAGCCACAGCACAAGATGGCTGCTGCGGAGCCTCAATATAGGATGCGGTGCCACACCAAAACTTGGCGCCAACACGGAAGTCAGGTCTCAGCCCACACGCATATCTCCCCTGTGAGCCCAAGCATCGTCGTTGGGGCATTTGAGGGCATACAAGGCTGGTGTCCTGCTTAGCGGACCCCCCAGTGATGTCAGTAAGGGCAGCAGGCACTCCCAAAGTCCCTGCACTGGCTATCACAGAGGCCAGTACCCCTCTCTCCAGTACTCTCCTTCATGGCAGTGGCAATTTGTGTGGGCCGCTCAATGGTGGGCATCTGTGCCACGTCTGTCCTGCCGGCTCCACCCTGGAGGGTTTCCGGGTCATTGACTCTGCCCTGGAGTTCCTCTGTCCCACCTTGGCCCTCCTATGAGCTTGCAGCATGTGCTATCTTGGCCGCAGAGGCCATTGTAGACCTCTCTCTGCTCTCTGACAACTCATTTATGCCTCCGCCCACCTTGTCAGTGTCTGTGTCAACAGATTAACTCTGCCTATTCATTACCTCATTCCGTGTGCGCGCTCCTAGTGTGACTTGTTTTCTGTGTTATTTGGATTATCTGTGTAACAACTTCTACTCTGTCTTTGGATTATCACTCTTGTTTTGCTCTGATTGATGGACTCAGCATTGTTTACTGAATTCTCCTTGTGCCTCACCTCACCTATATCAGTCCGCCGGTGATTTACCCCACCTGTACGACCATGGTTGAAAATAAAAGCCTGCAATTGAATCCGCAAGTCCCTGTCTCTCATAATGCAACACATCTGGTGTATGATGTCATCAGTCTGGAGATGTACAGGTGCTTTCTGTTGCTCTTTGTCAACTCATTACTCCTCTATTTACACACTGACAAGCTCCATTCATCAGACCCAGACACACTCTGACCTCAGAACAGCTGTCTGAAGGTTGGAGAAGAACTGCTTTGTATGTCGTTGAAGGAATCCGCACTGGCTAATGAATTTAGCCTGTATTCATTACAGCTTGAAATTATTTAATTATTTAATTGCTAGGGCTAACCCTAACCCCAAAATGGAAAAAAACTATGTACCAGGGTTCACGTATTGAAGCCGTATTTTAGCTCAGTGGATATTTCTCTTTGAAACTGCGGCAAAACGTGTAGCAAGGCACATAAAAATGATGCTGCACAAAAAGTGCACAGAGGTACATATTTTTATGAGACCAGGTTGATTATTATAGTTAAATAAAACCAGCAACAACAAAAAAAATGTTATCACTTGAAATATGTTAATTGAAAATGATGGAAGCTTGTTTATACCACAGGTTTATAAATAAAATACAATGAATGAATGAATGAATGGATGAACGATGAACGAATGAATAAAAACCTCTGACTCTTTGTGCAAAATGAAACTTTCACCTCAAAACAGTTTTACCTGTGTTCAAAATCATAAACAGAGTGATCAAAATGATATATACTATCAAGCAGTCAGTATACAACACACCAACAAATAGAAAACACATAGTTCTCAAGGAAAACTGTTCTAGTATGGATAGAGTTTCTTTTTTTTAATTCTAAATCTAGATCTGCAAATCGTGTTATACCATGTGAAATGGTTTAAGGTATTGACAACAGACTGCACAATTAGCTAAATGAGGTCACGCAACTGAGAACTATGTTTAGCCAATGGGTTTTAGTGTTTTAGCAATTGAGAAAAACTGTAATATGTATAATATTTTATAATATTATTAATTAATATTATAATATTTTAATTCAATACATTAACAAAAAGCATATCAATTATACTAAACTTAACACTGACCTAAAGATGTATGCAGATGAGCGTGATCTTTTAGGGGCGGAGTTTAACATGTTTGTTTTTTTCCTGTAGACCTTAAAAGTTTTTTAAACTTAGATTTCAGTTTGGCTCTATGTGGACAAAACATGAGTTAGAATGCGTTTATTCTTAATTCACATAATAATGTGTCACTTTAAAACTAATTTCAAGTGATATATATAGTTTTCCCTCATTATCCTCATTATCTGAACACAGCTCATTAGCTGCATACTTCTACTCAATTCTTAACATGATTAGATTAAGAGCCAAAAAAAGATATTTAAAGTTTACTTCAGGTCAATAGAATATTATATGCATTAAATATTAATAGTACAGAGACTGAAAGGCAGCAATAAATCCAGTTAGTCCACACGCACACAGAGAGAGAGAGAACACATCTGCCAACTAGTAGTAAAACTGTGTTGTTAGTGACAGATGAAGACTGTTATCAGCCGTTATCATTCTCTAATGAGGCTTATTCTCCATGTAAGCATGCGTTTGCTGTCTGTATGTTCATTCAGAGAGGAAGAACAGCTGTAAAGCCTCCGTCATATAAATTCTGCGTCACGCTTTAGAATATATCACCTTCCTTCAGAGATCACCAGAGGACACACACACATCATTAACCCCACTGCTCTTCAGAACACAAACTATAAAGAAAGACATCAGTTTAACCATGCAGTGCCTGCTCGCCTCGAGCTGCTTGGGTTTACAACATCTCAACTAAATCAATTTCTAATGGCTGCAAGACATAGACATCCAGAAATACATGTTTAAATACATTTTCATTAAAAAGGGGGAAATATATATTTTTTTCCCTTACTGCCTTAATTTAATTTTATTTTGTGTCAAGGCTTGTTCATTAGATTAAGATCAAAAGTTTATAATTTAGTAATAAATTAATTGTCATGAATGAAGGCAGAGGCAGTCGAAACCATGTGCAAGTATTTAATAACCAGATCAAAAGGCAAAGACAATCCAAAATACAGACGGGAGGTCGATTGAGAGGCACACAGAATTCGGAGAGGGCTAGACAAGCGGAGTGGTCAAAAACAAACAATGTCGGCAACGGGGAGTCAGAAAACAGACAGAGGCAAAACAGAGGGCAGAAACGATTACAGAGATGGGACGAGAGAACATATTACAGTTTTTCTCGATTGCTTAAACACATTTCTTGAAACTATGCCTCATATTCACACAACAGTAAACACAAATCCATAACATCTCATCCAATTTCCCAAACATCCTATTTTCAGGTCAAAATTAAGCTCTTCACTCAAAACCATTAACTTTAGCTGAAAAACCAAACTTTGCCCTCAGACACCAAACACAAGCCCTCAAAAACACACACACTACATCAGTTTGGCAGTTACTGTACTGAAATGCAGAAGACTGTGTTGTTTATGTATGCCATATATTCATTTCAAAAGTACAAATGTAAACATTATTGTATGTGGGATGTTGATTGAAAAAGACTGTATATGAAAAGAAATGTGTAGACAATTTGATTGACAGTTTATGACAGTTAGATCAACCAATTTGTGTTTACCCTAATGACTTACAGTAAATAATGTATTACAGTAATGATTAGATGTCACTGTACATAATCAGATCAAAATCAAATATATGTAATCAGCTGCATGATTGTACCAGAGCAATGGCAACTTGATCAAAAGAATGAGAAATGTTTTATGATCTACACAAGATCATCTAGTGATGTTTTGGTTCAACATGTAGTTCTAAGAATTTCATTTCTGATCTGAGAAATGGACCAAAGCCCCTGAGAATAACTGTAAACTGCATATTTATCTCCATCGAAGGTTCTGATTGGTGTGTGATAAATTTTGAATCGTAGTGTTTCCACCTGGGTAATTGTGTGCTAACTGAGCTCAAGCAGTGCTGAACTGAGTTAACATTATTAAATGCTAGTGTTTTCTAAATGATAAATAGTTGTGATGCCCTACAGAGCTGACGAGGCAGTGAGGATGCCTTCCAGGGTGGAGCAGGTGGCGGAGAAGCCCACCGGGGCAGAGCAGGCGGCGCGAACACCTTCCAGGGTGGATCAGGTGGCAAGTACGCCCACCTGGGCGAAGCAGACAGCGAGGCCATCTCCCCTTCTGGTTCAGCCAGACAATGAAAATGGCCTTCGAGACCAAACAGACAATGACGGTGCCCTCTTGAGCTGAACAGACATTGCACCCTCTGGGACCACACAGACAGTGAACGCGCCCTCGGAGACCGAATAGACTGTGTTTTGTGTTTGCACCCCTCTGGGTTGAATAAACAGACATTGCGCCCTTTATGACTCAACTGACAGTGAAAGTACCCTTCTCTGTTGGACCGATTGTGGAAGCGCATTTTGGAACCAAACCTGAGGTTCTGGCCCAAGGACATCACAGTCTACGTGGAGCTCGGGTGGTCGGTGTACACTTCTGGGAATACCCAATCTGGCTCACCAACCATCTTGGGCGGATTACAGACAGGGTCTGGCAGATCCGGCCACACGAAACCCAAATTTGCAAAACCAACAGAACAAAACACAGCTCCCCGTACCGTGAAACCCGTTATTTGCCCGTGGAACCCGTGGGCTAGAGACCGCGAGGACCTTCAGCAGCTCGTCTGGCTGCATGACTAGGAACGACTGGGCAATACAGCTCCTCGTACTGTGCTACGAGATTGGGACCCATTACGTGTGGGCTAGGAACCACGAGGACCTTCTGCAGCTTGTCAGGCTGCGTAGCCGAGCTCGACTAGACCACACATGGCTCCCCGTATGAGAAACAGGAGCGTGACCTGTTATTTGTGGGCTAGGTACCGGCAGGACCTTCAATCACTCTTTGGATGGGGCAACCGGACCCGACTGATATCACACGGCACCTCTGGGCATGACATGGGGTTAGGACCAGTTAACTGCTGCTTTGGTACCGTGAGGACCGGCAACAGGTCTCCTGGCGAAGTAACATGGGACAGACAGGATGCTACACGGTTTCTCACACCATGCTACGGGGCTAGGACCCGTCAGTTGCGGACTGGATACCGTGATACTCGATACTCCTGGCTGCGCAACCGGAACCGACTGGGTTTTAAACAGCACTCCTGGCTGTGTAACCAGACCGGACTGAACACCACACAGCCCCTCTCGCTGTGAATTGGTGTCAGACCACGTTTTGGGGATCGCTAAGACGGGGGACAGGTCCTCGAATTGTAAAACCTCAACCGACTGGGCTGGAAACGGCAAACTGGTGCTGGTTGGACCGAACACGACCCCTCTCATCGTGCTATGGAGCCACAACCTGCCATTTGTGGGTCCAAGATCGCCGACATGAATGACCATTTACTCGGCTGTGACATCGAGACCGGCCGAACGCCACACAGCCCCTGACGCTTTGATATGGCGTTGGAACCCATTACTAGCAGAATAGGAGTCACTAGAATGGGTGACAGCTCCCCTAGCTGTGACATCTAAACCGACTGAGCTGAACACGGCCCCTGACGCCGTGAAACGGGACTGTAACCCGACTTTTGTGGTTTGGGAACCGGGAGGGATTTTAATGGAACTGAATTGCCACACACCAAATGCCACACTGAATACCGCAAGGGATTTAGGTGGCGCTGGCATCCCTGATTTGTTGCTTCGGCCCCCATCTTGGGATGAGACTTGGCAGCATCAGCCATCCTATAAGCGAGCTCGAAGATGGAGTGTATTTTCTCATACTCGCTGCATTGGCTGTCTGCTGGCTGCTGATATGACTGCCTGGGATCCTCCACATCGCACTCTCCCACAGTCTGTGTAGAGCCACAGGCAGCCAGCACTGCATCCACCAGTTCCGAGAAAGTCCACTCTGGGTCTTCATTCACCACTGTGTCGAAGTACTCGAGCACTTCCGGGTCGAGTCCCATCAGGAAGCAGTCCTTGAGCTGGCAGTGCCTCAAAAGTATTCTCCTAGCATCACAAAACTGTTGATCTTCTGATGTCACATGGATCAGGGATCATTTCAGTTGTATCGCTGTCTATGGAGGGACATCAGAATGAACTCAATTTGTGTTCTGAAGATGAATGAGGGTCTGATGGGTTAGGAACAACATAAGGGTGAGTAATTAATTACATAATTTACATTTTTGGGTGTTTTTTTCTCTTTGACTTCTGTTTCATAAAAAAAAAAATAAATAAATAAAAAAAAAATTACACAGTCCAAAGAGGGCATTTTCCTCCTCTCTCCTTACCTATAATGCTAACTACAGGCACTAATGATGCGTTCCAAGCAACCCGTAACCCATGTTTTTCCAAACTTCTACCCGTGAAAGTGCATTGACACGCCAGTGAACTCGCACTAGATCGATGTACTCGCAGTTTAGCTCTCTGATGTCATAGCCAGCGAAACAACAATGGCAGCCCCTATGGACACGGTGTTTATACAAGTGGTGAGAAATACACTTTACCTACGATCCGCCGTGCTGGTTTGTTTACATCTAGCTAAGACAATTGCGATCAGGCAGTTTGGCGTGAATTACCTGGAACACTACAAAGTC
>JAUYWG010000055.1:1032154-1044552 GCA_034779775.1 Enteromius afrohamiltoni
TACTTCCACTTGGACTTCTTTCCAAGTATATAAGTATACAAAAATCATGTGTTGTGGTTAAACTTGTAGTGTGGCTCAAATTTGATTCCCCTTTAGCTATAAAAATGTTACTCTTGCAAAAATACCAATTTTATTGGTTTATTTTATTTATTTATTACTAATATTTACACAGATTTGAAATGAAAGACTGCTAAATATATATTCTCATTGTCTTTATTTTTTTAAGCTAAACCTCAAACATGTCCCACATGATATTAAAAGGACCATAACCATATCTGATGAGAATAATTTATGACTGACTTCACACAGCTTCCTTTCCTGTAATATGTATATTTAATAAATCAGGCTTTTTAAAATGAAACTGGTCTCTCTTCCAAAGTTTCTTGTTTCCCTCTCATCTCAGGACTCAAGCTGAGGCGCATTTCCAGTGAAATGATTACTTCATTACTTCCAGTCCACTGCAAAGCAAACCAAAGGAGCACAAAGCAAAACATATAAAGTAAAACAGCCAGTGTGTGAGTGCAGCAAAAGGTAAAGTGACATTATAATACAATGAGGTGCATCAGCGTGAACATTTTGCTCCTAAAGTCATGTGCATAATCAGGCGTCCCGCTGCCACATGTGAGAACATTTGGATATCAAAAGGTCAATAAACACATGCAACCCCACGCTAAAACACATTAACACTAATGTGTGCCATCCAGAGCAATGCTGACCATGAGCAGATTATCATTACTTGTGCATTTAAATAAATTTATAACAAAAATATATAATAAATTATATCATTAATGAAAATGTTTTTTATTTAAATAATTGTATAATTATATTAATGTATAGGGAATTAAAATTAATAAATAATAATAATAATAATAATAATAATATAGTTTGTTTTTTTATTAATATTGTTGTTGTTAGTATTCTTATATGTATATACATAACACAAATAACATATTATTTTACTATTATTTATTGAATTAAATACATAATATAGATAACATATAAATGCATTACATTTCCCTCTTTGGGAACATACTGTTTAAATCTGAATCAATTTTCTACATCTGCAAGTTAAATTAAAGTTACTCAGAGAAACCAAAACGAACTGCTAATCTTATTTTATTAATAACAATCCAGCTATTAAACTACTATCTTTAATAAAAGCTTTACGCTACACCAAAAGTAAAAGTGCAAATTTCACAAGAGCAAAGACACAAATTCATGAAATCTGTTGCTATAGAGTTAAAGCACGAAAGACAGAAAGAGGAAATGAAATAAGTACAGAAGAAGTTAAACGTGTACCTCTAGGTTTCTGCTCCTGAGGGGACTGATGGAAAAAGCGTGTTTATAAGAGTCCTGTCACTGATTTTCAACAGCAGTGACTGTATACCCGGATCCACACGTATGTATGTGTGTGTGAGAGAGACAGAGAGAGAGGGGGAGATCTGGCTGCTGGATTACAGCCGGTCTCCGCTGATCCGCTGGCTTTCACTCTCACAGTAAGTCACAACAATCTCACCTTGTTCAGAAACAACATTCAAACATCTGTCCATCAGTTCTCCTATTTCCTCTTGTCTGTGTGTTTAAACGCTTGTGATGCACACGTGTGTTTAATCTCAACGAAAACATGAAGCCTTCGAAGCTCTTCATCAGATCGGATGTTTAGCATATACCAGGATCAGGATAATGACGGCGAGCATCTGCCATGATCTTTGTCAATGACGTAACATTATGTGTAACGTGTGTGTGAGTGTGTATGTGTGAAACCAGTAGTATTTTTATTTTTTATTTTTTTATATGAAGAGTTCAGAGGCAAAAGCTAAAAATGGTCAAATATGAGTGAACGCTCTCCACACGTTGAATATGTTCATCAAGTACATTCACTTCAAATGTGAAAAATCCCAGCCTCAACCCATTCCAGTATTTCCAGTATTTACATAGAAACCTATATAAAGTAGCCAGATAGAAATGTCAGTTTTGAAGAAAAACGTCAGACGTACTTAGAGGCTTTTGCATCTGAACTCTTCATATACTAAAATAATGTATATCACTATTTAGACTTATTATTTTAAGTTTTATCTTTAATTTACAGTAATTTCAGCATTGAATAGTTTTATTTAAGTTATTTGCAAGCTTTGTTTTTATATTTGAGTTTTATTTTAGCTTTATTTCAATTAACAAAAACAGATTTCAACAGTTGTTTTGCATTGTGACACTGAATACGTATTTTTAATGGTGCACTAAGAAAATATATTTCAGACTTCCCTGAAGTGCATGGCTTATGTCTACTGTTTTAAATATACCATCCACACTGCTATAATGGATTTCAGATATGAACAAACAACAGCTAGGAACTGAAAGACAGATTGTATGTTTATCATCTGAGTTCTCTTGTTCTGTTTGCTTCTAAAGCTCATATTTCTCTCCTCTTCGTTTGTAAACTGGCTCAGATTCGCTCTAATGCTGATTGGATCTCATGAGAAGCTCATCAAATGACATCCATCTCTGTAATACAGTTCTGTGGCACAACCGAGTATTTTCCATTAAGACCACAATGCACTCAGATTGCAAGAGGGAATAAACTAAACATGAAAAGACAATCCATCTTTAGTTGGTCTGACATTCACATTACAGAAAATATTAGCCTCAAGTGAATCATGTTACTCTGATTGGCAGACATCTGACTGATGCACAGCATTCACATTAACTGCACTTCAGCTTCAAACATGGTGCGCACACACACACACACACACACACACACACACACACACACAACTTCCTTAAAGGGATAAAATCTGCTGAAAACTGTCTTAGCAGTGGATGCTCTGCAGTGAATGGGTGCCATCAGAATGAGAGTCTGATAAAAACCATCACAATAATCCACAGCACTCCAGTCCACAAGTTAACATCTGGAGAAGACAGAAGCTGTGTGCTTGAAAGAAACAAATCCAGGATTAAGTTTACAACTTCAAACCATTGCTTCTGAAATAATAGTCCATAACAACACTTCCTCCATCTCCTGTTGTCTCTGACATCACAATCCAGCCACATATTTGACTTTAGACTCTGCTTGATCTGTGCAGATTTCTCTGTAACACATTACAGTATTCGTACACTAAGTGTTAATTCATGTGTAACTATTTACTTGTTGAGGTACAGCTTTCTTAACCTGCATATTATTTTTCCTGCATGAAAGTTGAAATGCAAGGCTTTGGCTGACTGTGGTAATTAACAAGTCAATTAACACTATTAGTTAATAAAATAAGTAATTAGGAAATTAATCCACAACAAGATATTTAAATGAGAACAGTTCATTTTTAAACTAGACAGACTTATTAGTTGCTAATGAGGTAATCATTAATGAATAGCTTAGATAATCATGAGCTATACATTAGTTCAGTATTATCTGTGCATTAGTTAAGCATGAATTAACACTTATTAGTGTACACATATTGTGAAGTGTTACCGATTTCACTCCTGATTCACACCAGAATACTTTTTCACTGTGTTATTATGAATAATGGACTTGTATTGTTAAAACATCTTAATGATTAATTTGTTTCAGCTTTGTCTTCTCAAGATGCTAACTGATGGACTGGAGTGGTGTGGATTACTCTGATAATCACTTCTCTTTCTGACTGCAGAGCATCCACTGCTGAGACACTGATACAGAGATACATTTCTCCAGATCTGAAGAAGAAGCACACTCATCTGCATCTCAGATGGCCTGAGCACAATCACAAACATTCATAAACATGTATTTTAGGGTGGGCAATTCTTTTAAATCCTGCTACTTTCCTTTCTTATACGCTGACGAATTGTCTTGAGTAGGATTTCTCACTTTCAGTAACATTTCTGCCAAATTTCCAACACATTTTCGTAGTTTCCAAGTTTCATAACACATTCTGCCTCTAAAAATCAAAAAATGGTACAGTCATACACTCTCAGAAAAAAGAAAAGCTGTCACGGGGGCAGTCCCTTTTCAAAAGGTACACTTTTTTTACAAATTAGTTTCTAATATGTACACTTCAAGTACCTTTAAGGTACGAAAATTGACCCTTTAGGTAAAAATATGTCCCTTTTGAAAAGGTACCACCACAGTGACAGCTTTTGTAAATTTATTTCTGAGAGTGTTACATATAAAGATGAATGATATTATAAATACTAATAATTGCTTTAACAGAGATGCTTTATAACTTTTCCCTTTTGACACTTTTGATCAAGTTTTGGCATAATTTTTCAGGATTTTATGAATTAGCATCAGAAACTGACACCCACTGTAAACACACCATCTATTATGAAGCTTCTGTGAATAGAATTACATTCAGTGACATGTATCAGCATTATCCTCTCTGGATCCTCACCTGTGCAGGATGACAGACCCTAAACCCTTCCTTCACCATCTCCCGTGTCTCATTCGTCATGAGTGAAGCTGTTGTGAGATGATGACGCTGCTTCTTACTGTCATTTCCTGACAGAGATTTCTGTGGAGCTGCTTGAGAGACTCTAAAATGGCTTTCATGTAAGCTTAAAGGAGTGTGACTTCCAAAGGGCTGAGCGATGTTCAAGGCCTCGAACCGTACATTAAATATGAATAGAAAACACAGCTGTATAGCTTCACTCTCGAATGACGAAATCCCAAACCTCACGTTACCTGCTCACTGAGATTGTTGACTGTCATCTCTAGACTGTGAACAAGCCCCCCAAAAATGCTTTGGTAACACTTTATAAAATTGTGTAAAAAATAAATAAGGGACATTAAATTTTGATACAAGTTGAAATTATTTATAATGTGAGGAACAGACCATCTCAGTCAAAGTCACAGATTAGCGTCATTGTACAAAAATAACGGACCAATCAGATTCAAGTATTCTTGAAAGTCATGCAGTAAAATCAAATTATTGTAGGTTTATGTTTATGCTATGAAGGTTATGAAGAACTGCATAAATGGGCACACATGGCTGTATAAGGACTTTGATAAAGACTGTGTGAGTTTGGGAACAGATGTGGCCACTTTACATTTTCAATTAGCATTCTGTCACTTCATAATAAAATGACAAAAAAAAGGTAGATTAATTTTCAACAGATGCTATAGGAGTCGAGCCTTTTCAGCTGTGCTTCACTACTGAAGTGAAAAGTCTATTTTTTGTTGATGTTCAGTGCTTTCTGAATTGGAAAAAAAAAATAAGATTTTTTAAAATGTAATTTAAAAAAAAAAGTATAATAATGACTGCCCCTGAAAACCAATTATTTGTCCTAGATAATGCATAACACAGTCGTGCACCGTTTTCTGTTTACATACAGTGCTTAATGGATGCTCTGCAGTGAATGGGTGCCGTCAGAAGGAGAGCCCAAAGAGCTGATAAAGACATCACAATAATCCACAGCACTCCAGTCCATCAGTTAACATCTGGAGAAGTTAAAAGGTGTTTTTGTAAGTAATAAATCTAAGGCATATTGTTTAAAAAAAAGATCTGTTCTTTCAGTAGACAAATCTATTCAGATGATTTTTTATTTTATTTTTTCATTTGCATGACTATTAAATGTTTTTAAATCTCCCATTTTAAATGTATTACACAAAGTTAAGAAGTATGTCTTTGCTAAACAAGAGTTCAAAGATGTCTTTTAACTTTCACTTAGACTGTTTATCAGCAAGCAGAAGTTACACACTGCACAGAAAAACACATCATAACCAGCACTGTTGCATATTGTTCAATCGTAGCCTCAGTTATGAGTGTTAAAAAATAATTGAATGATAAAAATGTCGCGGTAAGTCCTACCTGGGCTGCCATCACTGGTTCATGACAGCTCCATGCTCGTCTGCTCCTGCCGCTGATGTTGACGTGAACTCGCGTCTCCGTCGCTGTTCTGTGCGCGTGGCCGTCTGCACGGCGCGCGCCTCTGCTGCTGAATTCAGCTACAGTAGTGCACGCGCATGCCATCGTCACAGAATTACGCTTTTTCTTTGACAGTCAAACACACTGACACTTAAACAGCCTGCTACCACTTCATAAATGTTGTCCTTTAGACAGAGCTTTTGTCACGCGACTTATAATGAATTGCTATTGGAGCTAGGTTAATAAAAAATATCTTTTTTTAATATCATTACTATTTATTTAACCATGCAAAACTTTCTTAGACTTTAAAAAAAAAAAAAAAAAAACTCTTTTACAGAAGTGATCTGGCCAAGATTCAGGGCTACATTTCAAAACACAAAAATAAAAACATTTACAAGTTAATGATTAAGCATTAATTCTCATTTACAGGGTTTTTCTTTTTTATAACATAATCAAGTTGTATCTTCATGTTTATGCTTTATTCATTAATATGGTATTTAAAAGATAAGGAGTCATCAAGCATAAAACCGAGTTATATTCTGTCGCTATAGTACCCTGTAAGGTTTTAAGAAAAAACAACATGTACATTTGATATAATTTACACTGCCATATATAAACGATAATCTCTTTGAAATACAAGTTTTAGCAATTACGTTCTGATTACAAAACACAACACCCGTCTGCTCGTTTAGACAATACACTTAAATCACATCTCGATTGTCACATTGTGATTGTTTATCAGGTGCATTTTGGATGTCACACGACACAAAAACAGAAATATACTCTAGCCCCTTATTTTAGCATTAAGTCCGTCTGTGTAACAAATAAACAGATTTAATCAATATCATCCTGTATATACGTATGTATATATATATATATATATACACGTATATTGTCTAAACTGAAACCCCTGAAGAATCTGAATAACATAACTGACCATTTTCAAAATAATATTTATATATGAGACCAAATCTTTTAAACAATCTTCACTAAATAGATATTTAAACTCACTGTTCTATATATCATGCCACAGTACTTCAATATGGGACATAATACTTCTATGAAACATTATATAATATTTGCAGTGACGCTTTATTTGATGAAAAATAAGGTTTTCTGGGCTAGAAGGAACTATTAGTACTTTTGAGGCAATCTGTCATTCATAGACATTCTTATTCCTCCGGCCTGAAATTGTTAATTATTATTAACCTTCTGGCTGAGGCTATTTTTACACATTTGCTCTATTAAGTGATAACACAAAGCTGAGGAGCTGCTTGCGGCTGATGGGAGCAGATGCCTCACACGGACACACAATGAGTGTCAAAACGCAGTGAAGAGAGCCAGAAACTCCCATCTCTCACCCCAAAGCAATGTAAAAGCTGAGTATCATTTGAACAGAGCTTCAGACCTTTGTCACGCTTTATTGGTAAACTTAATAGCTTTAGCGCCTGTAACTCAATACAGTGTTTCTGAACTAATGCATGCTGGATAAATAATAGGCAAGAAATGGAGGGTTCAAAATCTGACAGTACAACACATTCTGCGTTATATAACACAACAGTGCAAGCTCAGTTTTGCAGAAATAAGCCAAAGTGTGTGTTATCTTTGCTGTGCTCATACATGCTCGTTGTCTCATAGTGCCAGTGCTTCACTTTAGTGTTCATTCAGACGTTGTGTCATGTCACACAGTTTTAATCTCTGGTTTTGAGCAGGACTGCAGAGTGGACAGTACAGCGGTCGCTTCAGGCGCTGGTGTGTGTGCTGATCACGCATGAGGAGGCCGGATGCGGTGTGTCCGTGTGTGTGTGTGTGTGTGTAGTATTTTTAATCCTCACTGGTTCAAGTTCCTGACATATCCATCAATATTTCTGACACACACACAACTCTGTATAGCTATCTTTGTGAGGACATAGATACAATGCAATCTGTAGCTCCTGACCCTAACCCTACCCATCAGAACGAAGTGCTTTATCTAAACCCTTACCCTAAACCTCCCCATTACCCAATTATAACCTGATCCCTAAAACCAACTCTTGACACCTCAAACAGGTCTTTAAAGGGCTTCCAGAAGGTGAGGACCAGACAAAATGTCTTCACTTTACAAAACTGTCCTCACTCTGATGATCTAAAACACAAACCGGCCCTCACAAAGATAGCACACACACACACACACACACACACACATATAAAGTACTTTGACTAGTCATGAAATTTAGTCATCTCATTTTCTTCAAAACGTAAGACGGAAAGTAAGACTGATTCCCTGTTGGTTAACTGATAGTAAAACTAGTTCTTAAGACACCATGATAATTCATTTAGCAATGTTACTGAAATTATATTTGTTTCCTAACTTTGAGAGAATGTTGGCAGAGAACGTTCCCTGTTACCTGGATAATCGCCCAAAAGAAAAATCAAACGTTGTGCCTTTATCACAGCGTAAAAGAAGTAAACAGCTTCCAGAGCAGTTCAGCTGCCCCAGATTACGCTGCTGAGGTCATCATGCTGTATGTTCGGTCAGTTAATGCCCTCCTGTGCCAGCTGTCTGTATTCTGCCTGATATTACTGCACAAGTATTCATCAAACACATTTGATCCAGTTCGGATTTTTTTTTAAATCCACTAGAAGCATTACACATTCATTGCTAACACTTTCTTTTGATGGTACCTTTTGAACAATCTGTTGACAATAAGTAACTTCGCACCTACATGTCAACTAACTCTCATTAGAATATTAGTACACTCTCTAATTAATATCTGCTAACTCACTTTATTGTGATGGTCTCCCAAAAGACGCTCTACTGACTATAGTTACATATCAACTTCTTCTAACCCTAACCCTGCCAGTCTACTAATACTCTGCCTACACTCTATTGAGAGTTAGTAGATATGTAGGTGCAATGTTACTTTTAATCAACAGAATGCGTTAAAGGGACCATCAAAATAAAGTGAAACCCATTCATTTAGCAATCTTTAAGAACATATATGGTAATTAATATGGTATCTTTCACGATTTAACATCATGTCTACTAAGAATGTCCAGCAGTATACACTTCACAGGAGAATCCGGTCAATTTTATTAAACAACAGCTAGAGATGTTTCCACCCCAATGCTATTTCCAGCACTTTAATAAATTTATTGCATAATTTCATAAAATTACAATTTGGAAATACTATGTTTTTTTGATGGGGTTTTTTGTCTTTTTTGGGGACACTGATTTAATTTATCATTGATTACACAGATTGGGTGCAGTTGTAATTTGTGTAAACAAGTTTATAAATAATTTTGGCATAATAAATACTAAAATAGTTTAAATTGATGTACTTATTTTGTTTGGATTATTTATTCCTGTATTAAATCATCCAAATATTGCTGAACATTTTATAATGGTTTGTCACTGAATTTCAAGACTAAATATCTTCAGCTTGTATAATTCATATGGATTACTTGTAATGTATATGTAATTAAATATATTAATTAATTAACAAATTTTATGGTTCAAATAAACAGAACTTTCAGAATCTGAAATCAGATTGGATTCATTCTGATTTATGAAAATGAATGCATGTAAAGAGATACACTAATCTGGAGCAAGAGCATCTTTAGCCTCAGGTCTGTCATAGAGCGTCTGTAACGGATGAGACAGAGGTGTGCTGAACCATTAGCAACATCTTTATTTGAGGTCAGGCAGACAGGGTCAAAATACCGGCAGACAGAGCAATGTAGGTAATCCAGAGACGTAACTAGTAAATAGAGCAGAGGGTCGGAACCAGGCATACAAAGATAAACAGTCCAAATCAAAACACAGGAAACCAAAAAACAAAGAAGAAAACGGCAGGGCTTGACAGTACTTCCGGCTGGGATCGTTACATAACCCCCCCTTTAAGGAGCGGCTTCCGGACGCTCCAACCACAAACACCAGGAAAGTGGTGGAGCAGTGGCGTTGTAGACAGCAGGAACACTCTTCCGAGCGGAGCAAGCGGCAAGGGGCCCCCTTCAGGGCGGACCAGGCGGTGGAGATACCCTCTGGGGCTGAGCAGGTGACAGAGATGTGGCTCTCCTGGCCGTAACTTGGGAACCGGACCAAGTGGACTGGTTCCTTGCTTCAGAGCAAACAACATTGCCTTGGGGGTCATACGTCATACATAATTATTTATTTATTTATTTTGATCAGAACAATTTGCTGCATTTCTAGACCTTGTTTGCTTTATACATTTACGACTTTGCTGTACGCATTATTTAGTACACTTTATTAATTTGTGCTTTCAGGTTTTACTCTTCTGTAGGTCCTTCACCAAGTAGACAAACCCTCACAAATCTACAACCTACAAACCTAGATCTCTTGTATTTCTGGTCCAGCTGTAGGACAAAGGGACATTCAGTGTTTTCTAACCTAAAACCGCAATTATCTGTCCGTGTATGAGTCAAAGAAGCAGAGGAGGGAAATTATGAGATATACCCAACAAAAATAAATAGGCTGCTTCTGAGATCCCACGGCAAAAAGTAATGTGGCAGTGTGTGTCGAGAAGTCAAATTTGACAAAAAGCATGCTTGATATATTGTGTGATTACAGAAAGAATATCTCCTTAATTTGTACTGTTTTGTTGGTCTCTCAGTGATTCATTAAATGAGTGCAGTGCTCTTGATTCACCACTAGAGGGCTCAGTTTCTCCTTTGATAAATGTATGGAAGCTTTGAGAGGGATTTTATTACAGACAAATATAGTGCCTGAACACCCAAGAAACTAATACAGCAGTCAACATTTGAAAAGAATGAGAAAAAAAGGTTATTAAGGTTGTCCTAAGACAAGAACACCTTTTGGTTTTAGGTTTTAGTAGAACTTAAATAAAGGAATAAATGCACACAGTTTCCTGTAAGGGGTGGGTTTAGGTGTAGGGTCAGTGTAGGGCAATACCACATACAGTCTGTACAGTACAAACACCATTACACCTATGAAGAGTCCTAAAACTAACGTGTGTGTGTGTGTGGGTGTGTGTTCTGCTATAGTTGTGAGGCCCAAATATCCCCACAAGTATTTAGTAAAACCTGACATTTTTGACTTTGTGAGTACATTTGGTCAGTCCTCACAGGAGAAGTAAATTATGAAAAATGAAATTTATCTTAAAATGTGAAACTGCAATAAGGTTTCTGTGAAGGTGTAGTGTTTGTGTAGATCACAAAAAAATATTTCTACTGTAGGTCAGTATAAAAACAATAAAAGTCCTCACAAATATGGCAAAACAAATGTGTGTGTCTTTTTAGTGCTGTTTGCCCTCTGATCATAAGTACAAACAATGTTTGACTGCAAAAATACAACACAGTCTTTAATTTTTTTCTTCAAATCCGAAATGCTGCAAATTTTCCCTCACACACATGCAGTTCACAACGAAACCAGCAGAAGGCAAGAGAACACTGTTGACACGTCACATTTCCGTCTCTCCACACAGAACAAGTTATTGAAAGTGATTGAACATGACACAAAACAACTTGTGAATAACGTATTTCTCCTGCAAGCAGCTGAATCAATCATTTATAAGTGGGATGTCCATACAGTACCTACACTGTAGTTTACAGTCAATTGAACGAGCCAATATAATCAATGCTGTAAGACGTTAATGGTGTGTTTGTGTGCTTGTCACTCTTCCATTGATTGATGTGGTCTGTAAATCAGTGCAAGAGATGTTGATCTCGGAAACAAATGACATTTAACTGGAACAAAAAACCAAAACTACTGAGTTTAATCTGACGAGCAATTAAAGATCAGCTTCTACAGCAGATGGACAAACCACTCTGCATGCGGTCGTAGTGAAAAAGCCGAAGACAGCACTGTACATTATTCTGCTTACACGGCTATTTACCTCATTTAACAAGAAAATATTTTAGTAGCGCATATTTTACGAATTTTACTCAAACTGGTTTACTTTCGGTGTTAAGACACATGATGTACAAATAACACGAACATGCTAATTGGTTTAATCATTTGGAAATATAATGTCAAGCATGTTATTAGATGACAAACACACACACACATATATATGTGACCACAAAACATATGGTAAAATTTCACAAAACTGAGATGTATACATCATATGAAGACTCATTGAAGACTTTCTATTGATACATGCTTTGTTAGGATAGGACAATATTTGGCCGAGACAAATCTATTTGAAAATCTAGAATCGGAGGGTGCTTAAAAAATCAAAATACTGAGCAAATCACCTTTAAAGTTGTCTAAATGAATGTCTCATCAATGCATTTTACGAATCAAAAATGACATTTTGATTTGTTTACAGTACGAATTTTACAAAAAATCTTCATGGAACATAACCTTTACTTAATTTCCCAATGATTTTTGGCATTAAAAAAAATCAATCATTTTGACCCATGCAATGTATTTTTGTATATTGCTACAAATAAACCCCAGCGACTTAAGACTGGTTTTGTTTTGTGGTCCAGGGTGTCACAGTGAGCTGGAAGCGCCAGCCCAGTTCAGCGAACTTTCAGTGTTTTATGTCTGTTTTCATGCCTGGACTCACTCTCACGAACTCATTCTGTTGTCATCCCGGA
>JAUYWG010000055.1:1047027-1058828 GCA_034779775.1 Enteromius afrohamiltoni
ATAATTAAATTAAAAAAACAAAGCATGTTATTTTATATAAAATAAAATGACATTCAATTAGCAAATACATTAATTAATATATATGAAAAATAATAAAATATATCAGCATTTATAAATATGTGTTATTGTATTCATCTCCCTGCTTTTTACTGCTCTTTCTATAATGTGGCCATTTAAAGAGTCATTTGCTTTTAAAAGATGTATTGTTATTATTTTTTTTTTAATAAAACTATTTAAATATTTAATCTTTATGCATACATTAGAATGATAAATGGAAATAACTTCTTTAATAATAATTATTAGTAGTATGTAATAATTAGTACGTGTATGTATATATATATATATATATATATATATATATATAAATTATGATGTGTGTGTGTGTGAGAGTGAGAGTTTTGTTTGTAGTTCAGTCTGCCACCCTGAAATCATATTGAAATGTTGTTCGTTTCCATGTTCTATACGCATGAGTGATTTTGTATCCACCGATGAATGAACTCAGTCTGTTACTGCCTTGCTCTGGGAGCTTCCATGTGGACCAAGAGAGGAGGAGGAGACGGCGGATACAGACAGCAAAAGAGGAGACAAGGAGAGCAGGAGGAGGGAAAGTAACTGATGGAGAGAGAGAGAGAGAGAGAGAGAGAGAGAGAGAGATGGAGTGAGCAGCTCTGAGCAGCACTGAGAGCTCGGGAGGGACAAAATATGAAGAAAGACCCAAACGCAGTTAAAAATGAGACTGAAAAGAAAAACCGAACAGCGATTCTAAAACAGGGTACATTGAAGGCAAATTCAGGATGTTTGCAGATTTTTAAAGTCTTCAAGTCTTCCGGACGTTGATCATAGATGCTGTGATTCCCTTGGACGTTTTGTCAGATGGGATTTCAATATTTAAAACCGAGCTCCCAGCATCCTTCCTGCTCTCTTCTGGAACTATCTGCAAGGTTGCTTGGCTTCTGACCTTTAAACTTCTCCATCTGTTACTTGATTCGGCTGAAAGAGGACCTATCTCTAAGTCTCGGTTAGCACAGAAGACATCTTCGTAAATCCTTGACACAGACATCATTTTGACTTGCGAAAGGAACTCAGATGGTGTTATTCTGGATGTGACACCATGCAGGACGAGGACAGCGGGACCCTCAGACTCACTCGCTTCTGTTGCAGTGAAAGATTGAGCATGCTTTTGGTTGTCTCTCTTCACAGCAGCGTCCAGCAGTTCCTTCACTCAGCACAGCCAGCCAGCTCACACTAACTGGCTTCTCCAGGCTCCACAGACACTCTGAGCTCAGGACAGGCAGTGAGGGACTGTTTAGTGAGAGAGACAGAACTGGACCGGGCAGACGGAGAGGTGCAGGGGGAGAGGGTCCGGGCCGGGAGGGGCTTCCAGCGGTTCTTTCAGGTCCTGCAGGCATGGATGCAACACCAGAATAAAAAACAGGACGGGAAGTTTCTGCTGTCCCACTGGTACAATGTGTGGTGAGTAATGAGAGGCATCTTCACATGCTTGCTTTCTTCTGTGATATTTGAGTTTTCTGTTTGAAAATCAGACGCATCCGGTTTGTTTTTACTGTATAGGTAAAAACATCTTTATATGTAAGGAAGGTAGACAAAATGACTTGATTTTTTCATTTTTGGGCAAACTATCCTTTGAATGAATAATCTTACTTTCTTCCTATTTTAATGAAAACCCTGTGAGGTCAGGGGTCGTGCAGTGGTCATTTGGCTTCAGTCATCGATTTAGTGCTGTGAGAAATACAAATGATGATTTTGAAGATTGTATCCATTTCCACAGAATGGGAATCTCAGGACTGGATGTTCTCTAGTGTTTGTTTGTTTATGTGTGCGTTTATTTAGGATTTCAATGTAAGATTTATGTTAATTAAAATAAACGAATAAACATAAATTGATGCTTATTTACCACGAATATGGTAGGAAGTGAGATTTTGACAAAAATAGATAAATCATGCCACAGTTTATAACTATTTGCATCCGTGTGATTTTAATTCAATCATTTCTAAAATGGCAAAACTTTTTCTTTTTTTTAAGTGCATAGGATTAAAATACATGTTGCATTACTTGCTATTCTTCTTCTGAATGTGCTTATCTATTTTCATATGTTTAGTCCACCTACACTGCTTTAGTCCAGTTTTTTTCCTTAGCATTTTATCCAAAACTGGGATGTGGACTGTGAAGAATTTTCTTAGACTATCAAATCAAGCAGACCTGCTGTAGCATGACCCAAATATCAGTTCTGTAAAATTGGCCTAAAACTGCCTCTAACACTGATTTGACTGAACAGCCGTCATCACACAACAGACTGACGATATCTTCATGAGGGGCTCTCTGAGGGTTTGATTGTTGAACAGACTATTCTCTGTCAGCTCAGATGCTCGCCAGTGATTGTGTTAAGCCACTGACGCCTGTAAACAATCGTCGGGGTGTAAGAAAAGCAGCTTCCTATATGTGTCACATGCAGACACGTGGAGTAATGACTGATCAAACATTGATCTCTGGAAACTATTTCACTTTTCCATTTAAACGGGTCATCGAATGCAGGTTGTTTTAATATATGTGTGTACACACTCTCCTTATAACGATAAAAATCCACCTAGTGTTATTTTTTAAATCCATGTTCAGAGACTCCTGTCAGAATGAGGTACATAGTTCTGCACAGGCCCCGCCCATGATAGTTGTTTGACAGGACTGTCTTGCCTTAGCCCCGCCCTGAGTGAGCTTTCATCAGTCCATCCAATCGACTGGTGCAAGATCTCCAATGAAGCGTTTGAGGCATTTTGTTGTTGTATGTAATATAGCAGTAAATTAGTATAGCATCTGAGCTGCTAAGGATGCAGAGAATTAATGTTACTTTAGTTTTGAAGGGAATGATCCTTGATCTACCGTAATGCATCTATAGAAGAAACTAGTATAAGGGCTTTTTTTTTAGATGAGACTTTGCAAATCGCGTTTCTTAGTATGTGCTAGTTATCCTGTTTCACAGCTGAAGTCTACAGTCTGCTCGTCAGAGAGGGGCGGGGTCAGCGGAGCTCATTAGCATTTAAAGCAACATGGACTAGAATGGCTTGCAGATTTTGACAGGGGAAACTTTTTTTTTTTACATTACCATTAAGAAATTTGAACCAAAGTATGTTATAGACTTCTCATTCTCACATCAAAATGGTCATTCGATGACACCTTTAAATAGTTTCTCTTCTAGTTTATGATGGTACAAGAACGAATGTCATCCCATGCTCGTGTGGAAAACATTAATGTGGTCATAAACTACAAAAAAAAAAAAAAATAAAAGGCAGAAAAGCCAAACATACTGTATAGAGTTGCTTATGTGACACAAATAATAAAGTCTATTAGTTAACTAATCATTCACTATTATAAAAGTGTTCTGAGCTCATAAATGGATTATGCAAGGAAGTCTTTATTAATCATTAATCTGAACAATTATCAGAATTTGTGTGAAATTTTTACTGCCACTAATGTTCGTTTCAGCTGGATAACGAGGTGAATTGTATGTAGGTAAAAGTAAGGGATGGAAGTTGTGTTTACCTTGGTAAATTTTGGTAAAGAGAGAAATATGATTTGTTTTTTCTCACAATCTTCAAAACTAAACGTGCTGTCCATTACATAAGGGATAAAATCAACATAATTTCTCATTGAAAAACATGCCTAGTCAAAACTGAGTTATGACTGAAATCAAAGCCAAGTTCAACAATCAAGAAAAAGATTGAACTGTATGAGAGGTTTAGCATTGAAATAAAAAATAAATGAATAAATAAAATAAAAAAATCACTGAATGATTAAAGACTTAACTTTAACAGACGCACCATGAAATGTTGAGCAAAAGTGTTTGTGAAGAAATGCAAGTTAAAATCTGATTTGTAAACGCACAGCAGCAAAAATAAATGAATTTAATACATTTATTCAAAACTGGAAGATGGAATGTGGTCATCCTGAAAAAAAATATGCAAACTACAGTAATAGCTGTGTACCTCAGGAAAATATATAGAAGGATATACATTTGTGGAAGGAGTGAATCCAAATGCTCAATTCTGTATTCACTGTACCATAGCAGCATGAATCATCATCTGTGTGTGGGGGTGTACGCTGAGATACAGCGAGAGATACGCAGAGAGACACAATGTGTTTGTGAAGCATGTGACTGAGCGGTGAGCAAATTATGAACACATTAGAGAGTGTTTTCATGACATTCACATTAACACGTGCCCTCTGACAAATACGAGAAGCCCTTCTCTGGCTAAAAGGGAGAAGAGGTTTGTAAACTGAGGCTTGGTGTCAGTCGGAGAGTGTTTTCTGCAGGAAACACTCTCGCTGTGAAATCCTCTCACTTTCTGCAGGCCTGAAGGTCTTCAGCATGGACTCGGTTCAGTGACCCAGAGCAATCTCATTATTTCCTCTCTTACGCAATCACCTAAAACTCAGCATTCGTCATTGCCATGCAGTGGGTGGATTTCAGATCGCATCTACGTCTGTCTCTCGGTGTGCTGACATCTTTTCCTTCTTTGCATCCTCATGATATTTCTTTAACATTAGTCTCAGTGCTTTGTCACTCCCAAATCTTCTCCATGTCTAAAATGAGTCCAATTACATGGAAAAAGAATTCACTCTCCTAGAAGCATTGCTGTCGAACAATTGTCTCCTCAGACAGACAGCACACACAGTGAAGCATGTAAAAATCTGTATTTTCAGGCCTCATTCACTAATAATTTCATTCAGTTTGCATAGTTGCTTTTGTTTTGCAATATAAGTTTTAATGCAAAGCTTCAAAGTGCATGCAGTAAACATATAATTATTTGTACCCTAATGTGAATGAATCGGGATTGAAGTAAAATGTTCCTAGAGTAAATGACACTAAATGGTGTTATCACCTATTTTCAATTGTTCTTTATCATTTTTTTTGTTTGTTTGTTTTTATCCAGGTTTGTTTGTAAGTTATTACGCCTTGCTTGTGAGCTCTTTTTTGTGGGTTAATTAAAGGGATCATCAGATGCCTCAAGCTGAATTTCTATATGGTAGTGTAAAAAACACTTTTATACCCTGTCAAAATCAGCTCTGTTTTCATCAAGCCATTCTTGTCCATGTTGCTTTAAATGCTAATGAGCTCCGCCCCTTCTCTTCGGTGGAGTGATAAGCAGACTTTAAACTTCAGCTGTGAAACTTGCTAACTCACACATTATTAGGGAAGGCGGTTTGCAAAGATTCATAAAAACCCTTAACTCACTTTGTCTGTAGATGAAGCTGGATCACGAATGATCCGAGCAAACATATATGCATTTAGGCAGATCAGAGGTCATTGCGTTCCCTTGAAATGAAAGTGAATCCTAAACGATTATGAAATCTGGTTGCAGCACACACACACAATCTTCCCTGAAGTCTTGAAAACATGCGCACACACAACAAGATATTATCAAGATTATTATGCCTGATCTCATGCATCAGATGGTCATTGATATTTCAGTGATGTTTACAAGCTAGCATGCAAGCGGCTTTCTGTACTCACCTGGTACGCTCAAAACTGAGGGGATGTCACTCCAGCATTTCTCTTTCTCCTTAAATTTTCAACACATTATTCAGACAGTCGTGTTGATACAAAACTCTACAGCAAATACAAACACAGCAGCTGTTGTGAAAGGACTGGTGTAATCATATAGCCATCATCATCCTGATTTAAACCCTAAATATCAACATGTTAGAAATGATCGGGGCGGTGCAATATTCAATCGGTAAAAGTCTCACGTTAGCAGATAATCTGCATCGAACATTGGGTAAGATCGAGGTGCTCCTCAAGATTTTTACTTTGATTCCTAGGCTAGAAATCCCGTAGTGTGAGCTACATTAACATTAACCCTCTGCGTCTCCAGCGGCTCAGATGTCGGGAGTAAATGATGACAACTATAGTCGTTACTACATCCAGCAACAAAACGCCTCAATCACTTCATTGCAGACATCTCCTCTTCCCCTGCACTGGAGTCAACCAAATGATAGAGTGATGACAGCTCGCTGAGGGTGGGGCTAAGGTAAATCAACTATTGTGGGAGGGGCCTGTGCAGAACTACCTCATTCTGACAGGAATCTCAGAACAGCCTGATTTTAAATTAGAAAGAAAAAGCTCTGGGTGGATCTTTATCATTATAGGATAGATGCGTACATACACTTCCAACACACATTTATCTTTAAACTAATTAATAAGTAAATAAGTAAATTATGCACCCCTTAAAAGCCTGTTTGGACTCATCTTTATCTTCTTCAGTCATCGTGTTTGTCCCTAAGCAACCTTGCATCGTGACAGTTCATATTAAGGCATTTTCTGTATTGATTTTTACTGGTATTTTACTGTTATTTTAATTTACCAATTGCATAGTGTTTTAGGTTCTGTTTTTTATGCATTTTGTCGTTTCAGTTTTTGCTTATTATTAATCAGAAACAATATGTATTTTCAGTTTATATTTATTTGTTTGTTTATCGAGTGATTGGATTGTAATGACTGGTTTTTAAGGCAATCAATAAGCACTCTTTTTTTCTTTCTTGTTATGTCAATTAGTGTAATACATTTTTATGCACATGTGTTCTTATACCTCCAAACGTGATTCTGTTCAAGGTTACCAAACCTTCCAGTTATATAACTTTGTAATTTAACTTTCTCACCGCCCTTTAGAGAGATCAAAGAAAGGGCATTATGCAGACGAAAATGTGGAAGATATGTGTATTATGCTCAATCTTTGAACAGGTTTTAGGGGAATATCTGTAAAGATCTGTGGAACGGATTAAAATATGATGAAATGTGTTTCTGCAGGGTCTTATGAAGGTAAATGAATAACTTTTAAGACTGAGTAAAGAATTTTAAAAGAAAAAAAACAACATAAATATCTAAAGATAATTTACATAAAAAAAATTACCCAAGATGTCTTTTACATTTACAAATACAAATACCTGACAGAAAAAGATTTCAAACCCCACTGACATATGTTTGTTTTTGTATGAAGCAGAAACCCCTGGGTAAACTGATTTGATGGATTTCAGTCTAAGTGACTTAAAAAAGTAAAAAAAAATGATGTAGGTGCAAAATTTCTGAAGTAAAAGCAAAATGCAATAAAATTGTCTTGTTTCATGAGAAACTGATCCCAGTTATCAAAAGTGTGTATGTATTCAAACCCATGTGTTATCCAGCATACCCCATTAACAGATGTTTATTCTTGTTTCAAGCATAAAGTCGGTTGGTTTTTATTTATTTAGAAAGCCATCCCAAGTAAATGTATCCTGATTTAAGGATGTTTACATTTTTGTATTAGAAAACTAAACAAAAATACTAAAAAAGAGCTTTACTGCTCGCGTCACTGCAAAGAATACTTTTCTAGCCTAGATCTTTCCTCTTGTTTCTTGCCATAATATCTAAAAATTCTTAAACCAAGGAGGATTTTCTAGAAAATAGTAAAAAAGGGACTTTTTGCTTAGAACAAGCAAAATAATATTTTTTTCAAACAGAAAACAAGACATTTTTTCTTGTCTCGAAAATCCATCTTGATTAAAGAATTTCTAGATATTATGGCTGGAAACAAGAATAAAAAATCTAGGCTAAAATAGTATTTTTTTGCAGTGCTGAGCGATCGTGATTTTAGTGTAGGTGACTCCAAACTTAAAATGACTTTCTGCGAAGGTGCGACTGAGTGGTGAGAGAAAAGTCAACTTGTTGAGGTGAGCCCAACCTGGTTTTAAGACAGAAGTATTTAGGGATGTCTGTGTGGTCCTGGAATGTCCCCAGCTCGTCTCAAGCGCTGGACAGAGCGAGTCGAGCGGCACGGTCACTTTGAAGGCAGACAGAACTGGGCCACAGACGCTCCATTAGGGAGGAGGCTCTGCTATTTCCAGTCTTCCGGCTTAAGAGGTCTTCGTGTCAGACTAATGGTGTTGTTGGGACTCTGTAGGGAAACCAAATGACTAAAATCTGTGATGCAAATACAAGGCTGGGTCTTTTATCTGAGAGTTTTGACAGCTGTAACTGGGCATTTCTCGTCCTGCTCTTCCTCTTACCTTAGATCCCTGCATTGGCCGGAGCTGAAAGGAAGTCTGGGTCCAGGCTCTAAATAAATGAGAATAAAGGCACCCATCCAGCGAAGCTCGAGTCTATTAATTACTTTGATTGATTTATGTGCCAATTAGTGCCTCTGGAAACTTTAGATTTCCTGATTATTAGTGACACGGAGTCATCCGTCTGCTCTTGGTTCGCTATAGATGGAGACGTTTCTGTGCAGTTATTAAAGGTCTGTGGATAATTCAGATGTGCAAGGAAGTAATTGTTAATTTTTACTTCCTGAAAAGGCTTTTATATATAGCCTGAGGACACTTGATTCATGCTATCCAAAAGAATCGCGTGCATTGAAATCCAAGTCGGACTCAAACATTTGGATTTGATGTGTTAGGGGAAGATTTTTGTAAACATTTCCTACCATCTCTTTGGTCCAATTAAACATGTTTTATTTTACCTGCTGTGGCTTTTATGCAAACACTGACTTACTGTTGGGTCTAAAACTTACAACTGCTGATAGATTCTCCAAAAAAAAATTCTTTGTTTTTGGACACATAGTTTGTAGAGATTAAAAGTATTGTCTCTTAAAAATAAAAGCTGAAGTGAAATAGTACGACCTCTCTATGAACAAAAAGGTAAAAAGTGAAAACATGTTTAAATATTAACTGTTAGATGGATAGCACTCTTGGAGATGGGGAAAAGTTTTTTTTTTTTCTATTTTAAATGCTCTTACCTGTTATTTATCCTGTATTATGTAATACACTTTGAGGAAAAAGAGAGTGACTTGGAGGAACAGCTTGTATGGGGCAGCACCTCGGCAGTCTGTTACTTCTAAGGAAAATTATTAAAATCAATGTATACGATTATAAATAATATGCTATTTTAATAAATAACAGAAAGCTCGAATAAATTCCATACGTATTTACAATAATAATAAAAATACAAATTATTGGTATCTTATTTTTATAAGTTACACTTTTTATTAGCACATAATTTAATCTTGAATATATGCACGGGTGTCTATATAAATAATGAATATACACTAACATACTAATATATGTATAATCCAGTAAAATCAGGAGCAGGCCGCAGAGAAGAGGTTGTCAAAGTGTACAGTGAGGCGCAGGAGACTTTACACTTCCTACCATCTGAAAGAAGAAACACTGTTGTTAGAGGTTATTTTTCTAAGATGTGAAAACATACTTCTCCTTCATGGGGAAGTTTTCAAAAAGTCTAAACAAGGAAAAAAATAAATGCAGTCCTGATTTTATAGTTTCAGTTCAACAAGGTTTATACGTTAGGAAGGGAGTTCTCTTACAGGTATGTATCATGTTCATGCCTAGTAAGGTTCTAATTTTAACCACATTAAACATATGCAGGCTCTTTGAGATCCCTTATAATATTAATATTGCAGCGTGGGCTCTTGTAATGTAGGCTTATCTGAAAGGTTATCACTAATGCATGCTTTGTGGACTGTGTTCAATGTGTGCCGCCGGACTCTTGGGTTCAGGATTCATTCTGAATCCAAACCGCCTCACTCTCTCCAAAAAAGAGGACAGATGAGGAGAGGTAATCCATACACAGACTACACTTGTTCGATTTAGTGCAGACAGTAACACACACTTTTTTAATTTGGATTTAGCTTTTCGCTGACTGGAATCACTAAATATTAAGCTAGAAAAAAGAGAGTTTTTGAGTTTTGAGCCTTTATATCCGATAGATAGATAGATAGATAGATGCACATGAAATGCTTTGTTTACTGTGATAAGCAAGGAAACTTCTAATCGTTGCTGTTCCATAAGCGCCACCTGCTGTCAGAGATTGAATCCAGTCTATCTGTGGTTCACTAATAGATAAATAGGTGGATTAAAAGACAGTGTAATACAAACTGTTCATCCTGGCTTCAAGCACTATTGTTTTGTTGTATTCATTTAAAGAGCTCCTTAGTACAATGGATAGAACAAGATGCTTGACTCATTGAGCTCATCAGATGATGCTGATTTTTCTGACAGTGGTTTTAGGCTGTTGGGCTCGCACAGTGTGAGTCAACCCGACCCATCCTTCATTCGTCTAATCGTCCACCCCCACTTTTTTTTTTGTCATTTTTTACAATTTTGACTCAACGCAGCCCCGGAGTTCCTCTGGTTTTCACACAGCTCACTGCTCTGTCATACAGAGCCATACATAACACTGGACTGAGAACACACTCCTTTGGGGTTTGTACCCTTGGTATATGGAGCAAAGCAAATACAAATTAATTCTGTGTTCAAAATCACCACCTACACCCTCATTCATTATTATCTAATACTGTCCAGTTGAATTAAAACAAATGAGCGAATTTGGGCACTTTAATGAATACTTAGCAAACTCTCCAGTAGTAATAAAAAGATGTATCTTCAACTCTGTAAATGGAAACAAGCTGATCTCATGAAAGTGCATATAAATAGTACTCCAAATAAAAACAAAACATGTGTATTGATACACAAAACTTGACTTTGGCATGTATATGTTACATAATCACTAGGATCAGGGTTATGGGGTATGGTGAAGAGTGGAGCTTGTGCTTAGGTTGTCAGTACTGTAGCTGTTATGCACACACACGATTGTTTGGCTGTGAAGGGTAGACACGCTGACCATATAGACTGTGTAAGGCACATACTCACCTGATTTATTTATTTTATTATCTTATGGGGGCGTAAAAAAACTTCATAACACTTCATCACATGATAAACTCTATATCTGCAGCAGACATAAGGATCAAGTTAAAATGTTCTTTTCACTGGCATTAGCACACAATAGCCTAACAACAAGGTCTGCTCTTCACCATAAAGGTAACCTCAAAAACCAACATAAAGATAAATTATTTTAATTGTAAAATAAAACTGAACAACAAACATTAAAAGGTTTGTTTCTTTAATAAAAACACATTGAACAGCATTTAATAACAAATAACATTTATTCTCATGATATAGCCATAAGCAAAGCATGCTGGGAACTGGAAATCCACTGCCAAGTTTCAGTCAGTGCAATGTAATTGATTTGTGCCGGTTAACTTAACATTTTACAAATGTGATTTCATTTAACATAATGAAATTGAATGAAAATAACAACTGAGTAAAAAACTAAAGTGTTGTGTTGTTATGAGCTTATGAGCAAACAACTAGAATATTTTTTTTTTGTGTAGATGCATATACTATAAACGTTTTTGCAATATCAATACAATTTGATACAATTTTTATTTCTATTTGCCGTACTACATATTTTCATGAGAATGAGGCACATAAATCTAGCATAAACCTAATTAAAGTAAAGCAACAACCCCCCCCAAAAGCTGTGATTTACAGTGAATTTATTACAGCTAAGGGGCGTTGTAAGGCACAATACAAAGCAGTGTTTTACAAAATAAAAGAGAGCAAATAAAATGAAAATATAATTCTTCCACCAAACAACGCGGTTTCTTTAGAAACACCTGTGGTTCTAATAAAGTGGTTGCCAAACAACACACAAACGTAAGCAAGGTGTATGTTTGTGAAGTAATACAATTGCTTCAAACTTGGCTCAACCAATCAGAATCAAAGACCGGAAATATCCATTTTATAATATTTTATACTAAATTATTAATTTTTAAGTAACACCAATCAAAATATAAGCATGTTCTCTATAAGAAATTGTAAAAACCGGATTCCAAAAAAGTTGGGACACTAAACAAATTGTGAATAAAAACTGAATGCAATGATGTGGAGATGGCAAA
>JAUYWG010000055.1:1068156-1081351 GCA_034779775.1 Enteromius afrohamiltoni
TCTTTGTGGGGACAATTGGTCCCCATAAGGTGATAAATACCAGGTGCACACACACACACACACACACACACACATATTACATTATATAATTATTAATTAATTAATAACTAGCACAACAAAACCCATGAGAGTATGTACTATGTAGTAGTCTTATCTCTCCATTAAAATATAACCGGGAAAAGAAAAGCTTTCAAACATCTGAGCATCTGAATGTTTATCTATCGCGCTCCTCGCCGCTGCTCTGAGATCCTGAGCTCTGATTGGCTGTCTCTTGGTTACAAGGCACGGAGCCCTCTGATTGGCTGAAAGTTTTCCACGCATCTCTTTCATTCATGTCGGAGCGGACTCCCGGCAGCGCGTCTGGAGGAGAGAATGATTGAGGCCATCAGCGCTGACGGATCGCTCTCACAAACCCACCGACTTACATTCACAGCGAAAACGCAGCCATTGCAGTTCAGCAGGTCGGAACAACGATGTCAGAACTGTGGAGGCTGTCATGTTGCCTGTCTGGAGCTCTATTTATAACATCTCTTTCCCTGGCGATCGCGAGCTCCTCATCAGTCAGTCATCAGATGTCTCCTGATCTCATCCATCCTCCGCAAATCAGAAGCAAAGCACAGAGACACAGACATCAGACCGACTCCACGCGAATACAGATAGATTTAAAAGGGTAAGTGTCTTGATTGAATTGATGTGAATTGAATATATATGTGACCTCGAAACTAGCTGAAAAGTAACTTTATTGTACACATTATTTTTTTAAAAATAGTAAACATGTTTTGTCCCATCCCCCCATATTACTATTAAATAAATCATAAAAAAACAAACACACAGAAAAGCAAAGATTCAGATAACAGGGTCAGGATAAACTAAAATGAGTATTTTTCACTAATTTGAATCTGATACTAAGTGTCATGTTCACATCTTTCAAGATATTTGTGCCTAAATCACTGAATGTGACCATGAAACAGCATAAAAATGTTTTATTTGATTGCTTTTCAAATGCATAACAATCATGTGCAGGATTTTTTTTTTTTTTTTTTAACAATTACAGTAATAAAAACACATATTCAGCATATATTAACTCCAAAATCATAGAATTTGAGTTATTCTGAATATTTCAATATATATATATATATGTACACACACAAATAATGTTCACATCTTTAAAAAATGTTGGCTCTGTTTAGAACCTTCCAAACAATGAAAACCAACCCGAATTTGAATTCATCAGATTGTTTCTGATTTCTGTGAGATTTGACAAACCTCATGTTTACTACACGTCTCATCCTCAACTCGACCTGGCATCCAAGCTGTTGCTTTTTTTTCTTCGCTGCTTCTCTAAGTCCCACATTTACGAGCAGTTTATAGTCTTCGGAGACATAAACAGAGCACTTTACCTCAATCAAAGCTCTTTATAGATCCAGAATGACGTAAAACAATTGGCCCGTCTTAGTTCGGAGTAACATCCAGTCAGATGTTTCTCTAGACTTGCGCCGGAAGTGTTGATCCTTCAAGCAATGAGGGGAATTCCTGAATCTCTTGAAAAGTTTGAAAGCTAGTGACTGGTCTTTGTAAGCCATAACGGAGCCGGAAATTACTTACCCTTCTTTTCATATGGAAGAAGCCAGAACGCCACTGAAGCTTTGTAAGAGTTCATCAAGGATGCACCGCTGCTCTTCTGGAACATCCCTCCTGCTCTGCACTTCATTGTGCTTTTGGGTCAACCGAGGACATTGACTGTGTGGAAACATGTCCATCCAGGGCAATGGGGGGGAATGTGGTAGCTCAGAAGGAGAAGGAGGGTGTTGTTGTGGAGTTTAGTAATGCTAACAGGCCCAGCACAGGTTCAACAGTTCAGAGCTCAGAAAACCACTTCATTTCAGAGCGCATCAACGGTGCCTTTCACATCTCAGAGGGAGACAAAAACATGATTATTTCCTCTTTGATGGAGGTGCCGGGCAAAGTGGGAGCTTTGTGATAATCCAGCAGCTAACCCACATATTTGACCTCCAGGACCACAGTTGAGGTTTTATTGAAGCTTCTCTGTTACGAGGTGCTGGAAAAAAGAGCCGAGGCCAAGAAGAAAACCATAAACCCCCCTTCCCACCCACCTTTTTTTGTATCGCACAAATGTAAATAACATTTTTTAAATATGAAAGGTTCATTTACAATCTTTATTTTACAGCCTCGGCTCCCACTGACGTGTTGGAGGTGCAGAGGTTTGGAAGATGTAAAGATTCACATAACGCTTTGTTTCTTTGCTTTCTGTTCTCACGAAAACCAAAGATCTGTAGGCGAAGAGAATGACGTACAAGTGGGTGCAAAAGCAGCTGGTAAAGAACAGATGTTTCATTCTTCAGATTATACTCACATAATTCACTTTAAAATATTATTAGATCAGATTTAAGGGATTGTTCACCCAAATATGACTACTTTGTCATTATTTACTCACTTAGAAACCAATAAGACTTTTTTTGTCTTCAGTGGTACACAAAAGGACATATTTAGCATTATGTTCAAGCTGCTCTTTGTGTTTTCATAGACGTTAAGTTTGTTCGGTAGCTCACGGAGTACAGAGATGCCCTTGAGAGACGAGGAGTTCCAGATCAAAACTACGCTTCAACAAAACAGCGCAAATTTATGTAAAAGGAAGTTTAAAATGACACGGTTGCATCAATAAAGGCCTCTTTACATCAGTTTTTGCATTTGTTAATACTATCGGGTGTTGCATTTAGTGTAGGGTATATTTCCAACATGATAGAGCATTAACTTTTAGTGAATGTCCACGGATATTTCAATTCTGAACCACAGCAATGCATACCTATATCAACATAATACAAATGTGCCAGGGTTCACATATTAAACCCGTGTTTTAGTGGAACTAAGTGAACGTTTCTCTTTGAGACTGCGGTGAAAAATTCAGTAAGGTACATAAAAATGGTGTTGCACAAAAAGTGCACAGAGGTACATATTTTTATGAGACCAGGTTGAAGTGATGATACAGTTTTTTCTATCTTTGGTGAGCTATCCCTTTAACACGTCCAAATCTTGAAATAAACAGTTACTCTGCTGTAGCCATGTGAGCAGAATAAACACAGACATCTTTGATCACTATCGGGTATTGCTCTAATGGGAGCCTCTCAGCTCTGTAAACATCACTCACGTCTCATTCGGAATGTATCATTTAGGTGTCGACTCACGTTAAAACCCAAACAGGGAATAAAAGTTGATGGCGAATTTCCATTCTATCAGTGCAGAAATGTCCCTATTTGGGTCTAATAGGGGCCCAAGTGAAGGGTCAATGCCTTTATTTAGATATCAGACAGACAGACGAGTGGTAAAAGGTCTCGGTGTTAAGAGACATCTCAATACAGCTTGAAAAAATGAAATGTTTTTTAAATTATTATGATTGAAAAAATCAGTATGGTTCTCTTTTTATTCATAGAATGCAAAAGATATAAAAAAATAAACTCACAAAAACAAAATAAAAGTTTTGTTCAGCGGTATATTTAACTCTCACTTGCTGGTACTGGATGACTGAGCCAGTCAATGAAGTAAACTAGAGATTTAAATCAATTTAAATCAGAAATAAAACACTTAAATCAGGACAGCTACTTACAATTTATGGTACGCTTGCATCCTTTTTGAAGCTTGAAAACTTAAGATTTTCCTTTATGTTGCACGAAAGGAAATAGTAATGCACTCTTAAACATAAAGGGTGTTTTTGTAAATATGCCATAGAAGAAAAGCATTTTTAGTTCCCCAAATAACCTTTCACAATGATTATTTTCCTAGTGTGAAGAACATTTGAATAATCTAAAGAACCTTTTGCCATGAATGTCAAAAATTATTTTCAGTTTTTGCTCAGAAATCTTTTACGGATGCTTAGGCAAAAAAATAATTTTTTATGCACGTTTTTTTACTAACGCACTTTGGAAATCATATTTACAAGCAGTGTTTTAAGATGCAATTGCATTCAACGTAAAATCAATAGAAAAGCTGAAAGCCTGCATACTGATCCAGTGATTTTAGTTAACTGTGCTGAATTAGCTTTGGAAGGTAATAGGTCATTCTGACCTCCACATAGCCTGGACGGCCCATGCCAACCTTGTCTCAATCGGCTTACGCTGCACAGACAACAGCCGTCCCTCGGCCTGCCAGGTCCCTTCAGAAGCCATACAATAAAGGCACATACTGTAACTAATTAGCAAATCCCTCCCGACACCAGCGTCAGGCTGATGCGCGCCGGCCGTGAGCACTCAGGATCGGGATTTGTGTTGGTGTGCTAATTGCCTTCTCTTCCAGAAGCCGCTAGATAAACAGACGCGGCCCAGGAGTCTGAAGAAGACTCTTAATCCAGCAAAGTTTACCCACTAGATGCGTCTGCCAGCGCCACTGTGGGAACAACAATATTTCTCATGTGGGAGGGCAGGGAGGACAGAGGCCCGACGAGGGGGGCGTCTGTAACAAACTCGCACCCCCCTTCATTTTTATTCATCGGCGCTATTTGTCCAAGCTGAATACAACACGGGGTGAAGGGTCAGCTTAAACCCAAGGCTATTCACTCAGTGCAATGCATCTTAAGGGGCCCAGGGCCACAGATTGTAAGTCTTTTAAAAATGTCCTTTCAGAAGTGGTTAAATCGTGATTATGCCGGACAGATTGATTTGGCGCGGAGCCTAGAAGGGTGAAATAAAAGTGAATTGAAAAGTTTATTTCGCAGTTTCAAGGACAAGTGGACTCTACTGTTTTTTTTTTTTTACTTTTTCTCAACAAAGTATTGTCAAGCCCAGAGTTTCACCCTTGATCTCTGTCTGTCTTTCTCCAGGCCCAACGTTTGTGGCACCAGGTGCTGTTATTCATGGCTGGTCAATCCCAAAACCAAACAATGCACAAAACGTGAGTATCTTTTCAGGGACATTCAGATGCTTTCATGCATTCCTATCATGCTCATAGAAAGACACAAACATAGCTAAATGGCTGCCAGTATTTCATCTAGTTCAAATCCTCTTCATTTGTCTGATTTTTCCAATGAGGCAATGAACTGAAGTGTCAGCACAGCTGGAAGCTGTAACAAGATAATAAACAGAAGGGGAAGAGGAAAGATGTGGTTTCACAATTTGTTTGAATTGACGGCCCCCTACTGTCCAACACAGTATTCAAAGAGGAAAGAGAATTATTATTATTATTATTATGTTTAAATTTAAATTAATAATATATAGTGTGTGTGTGTGTGTGAGTGTATATATATATATATATATATTTTTTTTTTTTTTTTTTTTGTTTAATTTTAATGTTTTTAAATATTAATAAAATTAATAATAATAATAATTATTATTATTATTATATTTATATTCACCACCTTGGGTTTGTATTAATTTTCTAATAATTTAATGGTCCATTGTCAATTATTCTTTATAAATATGTAAGTCAAAAAAGTCCATTAAAGTTGGACTAAACAAGAACGCATTTGGTTTTAGGTTTAAGAAGGAATTGAAAGTCTGAAAGTCAAAGACCTGCCTCTTTAAATCCCTAAATCTGGTTAATTTTCCTGTGTTCTCCTGTATGGTTTTAATGGAGAGTGTTGCTGACATTATGAAGAATTTTGTGTCTTGCATTCATTTCTGAGTCTTGAGCAGATGGTGAAGACTTTTCACCAGCTTGTATAACACACAAATATATTTTTTTGTAAGTTAATATATATTACATTTTAAACGAATGATGACAAGTTCAGGTTGCCAAACCTGTACACAGTGTTCTTTGTTCCAGCGTGCAGCAGTTATATGTTCAGTGGAGGTAGATGAGAAATTGTTTACGTCTTTCTTTGTTTTATTGATGGTTTTTATTAGGCTTGTGTGTTATATAACATGTTACATATTTTTTCAGTATATTACGATTGTGCATCTTACTTTCAGCAGTAAAAATGTCCCTCTGGATGTGTGAACAATCTAACATTCCTCTGCTGAAAGTAGGCCAAACCTCTGAATGCACAGGGCTTCAGCAACCTGAGCTTTAGTTCATTATTAATCCAGTCCCTCAGCTTTCTCATCATAATCCACACCTTGCTAATCCGTATGTAGCTAGATTTACCAGCTAATAACTAACCTCTTGACCCATGTGCCTTTAAAGGGCCAGTGCAATGTCCAATTTTTGACTAGAAATGTATTGAAAAGTCACAGTCTGTGATGTAATCTGGGAAATACTGCAGCTTGACTTGTTATGTGAAATGCTTCTCTTTTGTTCCCTCACTAGCAAGATGTCATCCGCGATGCCATAATAAAGCAGTTTGTCGCCGGCCAAACACCTGCCAGTGTCGTCCGGGCTTCCACGGCCATCGTTGTGAACACACAAACATCACGCCAACCACAAGCACCTGGTTCGAAGCACATCGTGGTCCCACGGTACCCTCAGCCGCCACCACGGCAACAGTTACTATGGCAATGACTGCATCCACCACCATCCACAGCAACATCTCCACATCTTCCTCCAGTGATGCCGGTTCAGATACTAGAAAGACACATTCATTACGCTGGCAGCCACCCAGGTGAGTGAACCCTCAGACTAACGTGTTTTATGCTAAAGTGACTGGCCTGTAAAGCAGGGCTGTATTAGGAATGGAATATTTGCTTACCCTGCCCTGTTTTAATCCAGTTTGAAGTAAAAATAAATACTTAAAGGTCAAACTGGTTATGGAAAGTTCAGTTGAGCATGCTGTATTATTGAATGATGTTTATGTATCACCAGCTCTATTTTCTCTTCCTAAACAATCAGTATAACACACACACACATAAATATATATATATATATATATATATGGTATGTGTGTGTGTTTGTGTGTTTACTTCTTGAAAATGGAAAAAGTTAAATGAGGCACTTTATTGTTAATCCACCAATTGTCTAATCCACTGTAATCTTCCAGAGGAACTTCACAATTCCGTAGAAGAACCTTTTTGTCTATATGGTTCCATAAAGAACATTTAACATTTGAAGAACCTTTCTTTTTCACAAAAGGTTGTTTATAATGAAAGAAGGTTCTTCAGATTATAAAAAAGGATGAAAGAGATGGATCTTTAAAGAATCTTTGATTGAATGGTTCTTTGTGGAGCCTAGTGCTTTTGTAAGCGAATCTAGCACACCTCTACGTTCAATTATCAATCTTACTTACAGGTAGAAGTTCAGAGGAGCAAGCCGGTCCAAATAAACTTGAATGTGAGCCGACTCTGTTTTTTGATAGACAATAACTTTATTTATCGTGATATCGTTCACATTCAGCTACATGACACGCTGCATGAAAGATCATATTTGAAAAGGCATAATGGGGGCACTTTAAAATTATAGACTAAACTAAACTTCTTCTACTCATACACATGAATTTTTGTGCAATTATCTTCGTTTACCGTGTCCCTAAACTAATTTTCCACCCTGTTAGGATGCACTTCCTTGCCTTCCAAAATAAACTACAATTCCACTGAGATCATCCAAATATTTAAATACGCCACTGTTCTGATAGAGTGTTAAAAAACATGAAAAACATTAAAGCCAAAATGTTACTGGATACCAGGATATATAAACAAATAAATACACATATATTTAGACATAGATAACTCACTTTCTTTCTTATAAAAATATAACTTATATAAATAAAATAAATAAATAGGCCTAAACTTCAATTAAAAAAATCATTACATTGTTACATTTTTAAATTAACCAAAATTTTTGTGAGTAGCATAATGGTAGGATCTCAATTTAAATTGTGTTTCTTTATTTCAGTTTGTTGACAGTCTTTCCATTAAAAAGAAAAAAATAATAAAAAAAGAAAAAAGGGTGTGTTACTAGGACATGCCTACAGGAGGTGCTCTAATACCTCAAATCCAAGTCCACTGTAAATACCCCTCTGTCTGTACTGTACCTCGCTGCCAGTGTATGGCGGCACAGGACCTGCATTGATATTAGTGAAACCAGTTCATTCAAGGACCTCACTGTTTAAGCATTCTTTTTTCCACCTGACATGGTAGGTACTCAAAGCACCTTGGAGAATTCTTCTTGTTTACTAAAGGATTTTAATTCCATTCAAATGCTAAACAACTAGCACCTGTATAGACTGATTATAAGTATTTTTATTTTCTTAAACCAAGACCTGAAGTAACCCTTATCTTCTCACAGCTTACTCTCAAATGAAAAATAGAGCTCTAGATCTCTAATCTCACCTCATGTTTTGCCAAAGGTGGATAATGTGGAGTAGAAGATGTACTGCTTGCCCTTAAACCGACATATTTATTGTGATTGGCTTCCCCAGATGCTTCTTTCATACTGTATTCAGATGACAGAAGATGCCAAAGAACAAAAGGTTCTGAAGAAAAGTGTTTTGATTGGAGAGCCACACCTCATCTGATCTCAGATTGATGGGACAATGAATACCATAAAGTTTAGGTGTCTTGTCCCTTGGTAGACTCTGATCAGAGCTTTGATATTCCAGATGGAATGTATCTACTCGTTGTCTGGAATCGAAATGAAAATAAGAAGTATATTTGCAGTCACTGTTAAGAAGTAGTTTATTGCAAGTGGAGAAACACAAAACACAGGTCAGTTTAGTATGTTAGGTAATGTTCTTAATGCAAGTTGAGATTAGCCCAAATAGCAATAAAACAAACACATGAAATATATATATATATATATATATATACACACACACACACACACATTCCTTTTAATATATTACACTGTATCTTGTGGAAGACATTCTTTGATTTCAAATGCTAATTTACTCTGAACTGAAAACAGCCGCTCATGAGCTGTTGCATGCAAATGAACACAGTGCTGTGCTTCACTTCGAAACATGAAATGCAATGAACTTTATATTAATACAACATGCTACCCTGGCAACCCACTTTTAGACAGAATAGAGACCCAGAAACCCGTAGTCTCATTGGAAATATGTGCCTCTTGAGAAAAAACATACCTACCTGTATATATATACACGAATCGCTGCAGCTGAAATGAACACTAAAGGCAGTAAAACTCCCAAATTTTTTATCCTTTTCACACAAAAGTATGATTTAGAGATACATTTTTGATCAATTAAGGCTAATTCTCACACAGTTAGTTGGAGAATGTTATGTTATGACTTCAAAACATTTTTAACATTCTGCACGATTTGAAAACTGATTCTTATGTGTGAGTTCTTAGGGTTTACTAAGGTTTACTCACACGATACGGTGTTGCACTTAGACAGTGAAAAGCTCCGGTTCGAATCCTGTGTAAAACGGTTTGACGAAACAGCTCAAATCAGCATAAGGAAGTTAAAATAGCATAACATGTTTTTACAGTACTTTTGCATTTGTTAACACTATCTGGTATGTTTAGGTTTGGGTTTGGTGTAGGGGATATTTCCGACATGATATAGCATTAATCTTTAGTGACACTCACTGGATTTGATTTGAACGGCCACAAAACGTACCTCAAGCAGCGTTAAACACTGCAATACGTACCTGCACCAACCTAATACAAACGTGCCACAGTTATGTATTAAAAGTGTGTTTTAGCAGCACTCTCTGGACATTTCACTTTGAAACTGCAACGAAACTTGCAGTGAGAGACATGGTTACGGGTTGCATTTTCAATGAGCCTGGGTTGCAGAAATCATAGCTGGTATCTGTATTAATACTGCAGAAAATGAGTACTGAATTCTCAATTAATATGGTTTGAAATCTGCTTTTCTCAAAAAATCTATGTAGTTTGCATTCGTGTCCTAGTTTGAGAGATTTACTGCCTTCATAAGGTCTATCAGGCCCACTCTGCAATGATCTCAGACTGTTGAGTAAGTCCTCTGCTGAATCTAAGCTTGGGAAGGAAGTTCCTGCCCTGTGGAAACACTTTTCTCACAATAGACTATTGAAAGACTGCATTTATGGGTCAGTTTCAAAGATCTACCTGACGGGCCAATGCTGCATACTCACTCTGCACTGACAGCCTGCAATTTCCCCATCTTTCAACAGTTTTTATATCACATTCAATGTGTAAACTAGATTTGTCAGATAAGTTCTATGTTTTTGAAAGTCTCAAGTCTGGCAACTAAACCCAAAGAAATCGCTAAAACAAGCAACTTCTGCTTTTATTTCCATGACTTGTCAAGTCTGATATGAATTCTTACATAGTTTGCTATGAAACGTTTGTGCTCTGCATACTTGTATGTATTTTAGAAATGTTCTCTAAATGGTAGTTTATCATCAGAGGGCCAAGCTTATTAGCTGTTTAGGGGATTTTTATAAAGCATAAAATAAAGAATGGAAATATTACTGCACCCCAAAGACAGGAATTGTACTTGCCTCTTTTGTTGACAATCCAAAAAGAATATTGCACTTGGAACAATTTATACAATTTCTTGAATTAGAGACATGGTCTATATTTCACTAATAGATTATAAGATTGATTATCATTATGGTTCATTATGCTGGAGCTCAGTTCAAATCTAGGAGTCCCCCAGGGCTCTGCATTAGGACCTCTCCAGTTGTCTTATGTCATGGTTGTCTGTGAATGGGGCCTCGCTCAAATCATCTCCTTTGGCGGTGGGGGTGTTTATGCAGAGTGAGTGTGTGTGTATAACATATGCAGAGTTGGGAAGGTTGCATGTGAAATGGGAATGACCATACGCTTGTTTTATAGGCTGTTTGCTGTTGACTCAAGACCACGTCAGCTTGTTTTCACTGTAAATTATTTCTGTTTGGGAAAACTAGTTCATGGCATGCTTGAGCTGAACTACTTGACTTTCTATGTCCAAAAACAAAAAATGCCACATTTGCATCAATTTGAACTGTTGTGTTAAAGGAAACCAATATAATGCAACAAGAAAGTTGGTAACTTTGCTCTGTTTGCAGTGGTATTCGTGGTAGTCCTCTTTTATTAATTTAATGGACCATTAGGGACAGTATGAATTGAATTCAGAAATTTCATTTTGATTAAATTGGTATTAATTCTTGTTAATGTGCCACAAAAAAAAGAAAAAAAACTTTTCCTACATAATCCAGTCTGAAGTACTACATTATATTTTGTTTGTACATGATCCTCAACACCTCAATCCATACTTTAATTTTTATAAATATAGCAATTTACCCATTTGAAACATGTCTTTTCCTGGCATATTTTAATTATTTAATTTAAATAATTAAAATAGTATTTTCTGTTCTAGGTTGTAACATTTCTTTTCTACCTTTTTTTGCTTATTTCTTCTTGCCCTTTTACAGCGCTTTTCATTTTGGCTTGTTTTTCAGTTTAAAAGAGTCTCAGTCGGTCCTGTTAAAAAAGGCACTGTCCAGTGGAACCGGTGGAGAGAAGATCACAAGTGTTATACTGAAATACATTGAATCACAGCGAAGACGACTGGAGTCTCCATCCTTTACCGGAGCAACAAAAATCTCCAAAACCTTCCACACTCAACGTGGCCAGTTCACCCTCATCTACACCGCAGGTCAGTTCACGGACAGCACGCCAAACTCGCTTCACTTTTATAAATATTTCAGGCAAGTTTGAACTCGTGAAATGATTTCTCCTAAACATCAATGAGAATACATGATGAGTCAATGGAGACTTTGGATTTGTCTCTTAAAATAAGAAAAAGACGTTTCAAAAATGTCTTAAATACAAATCTTATACTTAAGAGTTATGAAAGTGCAACCAATGAGCAATTAAGTTTTCCTCTGTGGGATCAAACAAACATCTTTTAGCTTATTAAAACTTTCCACGGTTAGTAACAGTAGTATTAGTATATTAAAACAACTCCCAATGTAAATGTGTGAAAGGCAATGGTTTTCAGTCAAGGATCCGGGGGGCCTCAGCACACTTACAAGGAGCATTCAAGATAAGCTAACATTATCTGAAAGAGACATAACTTAGAATCCAGTTATTCATTATTTTAATTCACTGCCTCAACATCTTGAAGTTCTTTAAGTACTGGGTTTTTAATGGTTTTGAAGAATCTGGAAAAATGTGGCAGTCTTATAGTTAAAAAGTGGGGTTTTTACATCTGGAACAGTAAAAGAAAAATAATTGTGTGTGTGTGTGTGTGTGTTATAGTTTATTTGTACATTTATTTACAGGTTTTAAGTAAATAAAGATTATTGGAATATGTTTGACATGAAAGTACTCCTTGACGAAAGTACTAATGCCTAATTGAATGTGATATTTGCCTTTTTTGCAATTATTTGTAAAATGTACAAGCAAGGGAAAATCATTCCAAGGAAATGGTGAATTGCTAATACAACATATTTTATTAGTTAGAAAAGTCATGGGACTTGTGAATGTTATTGTGGACCCAAAAGGTGGAGAACTGCTATTTTAAGGTTTACAGAGGGGTCTGTGACAACATGTTAAGCTTTTATTTGCGAGAAGCAGCAATGGTTTCAACTCAGCGGGTTTGAGTAGAGAGTCTTGTTTTTAATAATTCGGCCTGTTTCCTGGTTTAAAAGTTTTGTGCCGCGATAAGGTTTATCTGGCTGTAGATTGGGGCTGGTTTGCATCGAGACAGGCCTGGATACACCATTGTAGCATATTCCTGCTCTTGTTTAGCTTGGCTGAGAGGTGATGGTGCAGTAATTACTCAGGAGATGGATGTGGTGTTTTGCTAATGGGAACCCCTGTGTCTCCATGACCTCATAACACACTGGAATGGCCCTCTGTGGCAGCGCATGGGAAGACTGACCTCTTTCTCACTCACACACACGTACAGAGAGAGAGGTGTCTAATGTTGCTTATCTCTAGATTTATGTTCTTTATGCTCTTGAATATGAAGCTGTAGCTGATATGTGAAGCTCTAGGGAGTAAAAACTTTGAGTGGCGTGTTAGAGCAATTCCTCAGTCTGATCCAGCACATTTTTGTTTTATGTTATTCATGGAATTCAGTTAAAATATGAATCGTATTTTATTATGAAGCAGGGTGATTGTCCTAACCTAATGCTAGAAAAATAAATACAAATAAATAATTATATAACTAACTAAATGAATAGTACAAATGAATCAATTAATTAATACTGTAAATAAAATAAGCCTCAACTATAATGTATGCATATATATATATATATATATATATATATATTAGTGCTGTCAAATGATTAATCGCGATCGATTAATCGCATCCAAAATAAAAGTTTTTTCTTTACATAATATATGTGTTGATGCTGTGTTTATTTATTATGTTTAT